>JADKXX010025092.1:0-11013 GCA_017310255.1 Butorides virescens
AGAGCAGCCCCGGCCGGAGCTGCCGCGTTCCTGCCTGCAGGCGAGGCAGTGGGAAAGCTCCGTGGTCCGGCTTGACGGGCAAACGGTATTCTCAGAAAGGAGTTTTTGCTCGAATTTTGGAGAGAAAAATGTAGTCTGACTCAGCCACAAAGCATGGAAAATTTCAAGCAGGCCGTCGCTGTGTGGCAAAAAGTGTACTTGGGCTGCGGGAATAAGGGGGGTTGCATTGTTTTGGCTGTTAAATCCAAAAGCCAAGGGAAAAAAAATCACTTTGGGTCGACCCAAAATGAACCGTTCTGGATAATTTTTCCAAAACAAGAAAGTGTTGCTTGAACAGGAGCAGGCCCTTGGTTTTATCCTACTGATGCTGACTACATTTCTGGAGGAATTGCAAGTGAAAAGCTGCAAAGTTCCTCTAAACCCACAAAAATGGAGAAGGAACACTTTGCTGACGCCAAGATAAGATGCTCCTCGTCCTTGCGAATGGAGCTCAAATTCCCAAATTACAGTCTCTGAAACCAGAGATTTTGGTGGATAAACTATTGGTGTGAATTCCAGCCTGGCCGCCTGAGCTGGGATGCCAGGGATGGATCCATGACAGGGTCTGCTCTTCCTATGTAGAATCCCAGAATCACAGAATCCCAGGTTGGAAGGGACCTCAAGGATCACCCGGTCCAACCTTTCTGGGCAAGAGCCCAGTCCAGACAAGATGGCCCAGCCCCCTGTCCAGCTGAGGCTTGAACGTGTCCAATGTGGCAGAGTCAACCCCTCCCCTGGGGAGATTATTCCAAGGGTTGACTGTTCTCATGGGGATGTCCAGTTGGAATGTCCCCCAGAGCAACTTGTGCCCACTCCCCCTTGTCCTCTCCATGGGACTCCTCGTGACAAGGGAGTCTCCATCTTCCCTGTACCCACCCCCTAGGTACTGGGACGTGGAGATGAGATCCCTCTGAGCCTCCTTTGCTCCAGGCTGAACAAACCCAGCTCTCCCAGCCCATCCCCATATGGCTGAGAGAGGCTTCCCAGCCCTTGGGTCACCTTGGTGGCCCTGCTCTGGACCCCTCCAGCCTGGACACAGCTTTTTTGTACAGCGGGGACCAGAACTGGGCACAGGATTCCAGGTGGGGCCTGGCCAGCGCTGAGCAGAGTGGGATGAGGGCTCCTGTACCCCTGCTGGTGATGCCCTTGGTGATGCCCCCCAGCATCACCACCCGGAGGATGCAGAACACTGAGCAACCTTTATTTTGTGAGCTGCTACGGCTGGGCGGGAGGCCATGGTCCTCTGGCCAGGGCAGTGGCTCGTGTCGGGCCGTTGACCGTGCCGGCTCTGCCTGCGGATCCAGCTCTGGAGCGGGGCAGTGCAGGCAGGGTCAGCGATCGACCTGCGGCACCGGTGTGACCCCGGCTGAGGGGAGCAAGGGTACAGGGCCCCCACTGGGAGCGTGTTAGGGGGTGCAGCTCAGGACACCCCCCGCTTGCCCCACCTGGAACGTGCGTTTCTGTCGTGGCGCCGGTGCCAGCAGAGCTGCCCCGTGCCTTTGCACGCCCGGTTCTCAGCAAGTCACCAGCCTCGGGGGGCCACAAACGTTCCCCCTCCTCCTGCCACAGGCTTTGCTGCCTGATTTTGGTGCCCGTTTTGGCAGGGTGCGGTGCTGAGCTCCCTAGGGGCTCTCACCCAGGCAGGATCCGGCCCATCGGCTCCCACCCTCCCTCTCCCCATCCTCCTGGTGCAGCTTTGCCTGCCCTCCCAGCGGTGGGGTTTGGCCAGGGAGCCCCGTTAGCCCTTGTGGATGGCTCCTCTCGCCCCCCCCTCGGCAGGACCAGAGCCTCTCGGGGCGTCCTGGGGGCTGGGACCCCCCTGTGCCCCTGTCCCCTGCCTTGGGGAGCGTTCGGAGCCGCCTTGGGCTCTGCTTCCCCGGCGCCGCTTGTGCAAGCGGCTTTGGAAGCCGGAGAGAATGACAGCGGGAAGAAATCACCGCCCGGCTCTGGTGGGAAAAGCTGTTATCCTGCGTGGCTAGCGAGCCCGGCCGTCGGCAAGTAGGGCCGGGAGGAGAGCTGGGAGAGCTGCCCGGCAGGGTGCTGGCTGATGAGATGCCGGGTCCTGCTCCCGTGGCCTCGGGAGAGGCGAGCGCTGCGCTGTGACGCTATGGGAACGGCCAGGCTGGGTGTGGAGCTGGAATTGGGGACGGCGGCCGCGCAGGCAGGTACGCCCCGCGCTTTGGTGTGCGGGCACGCGGGGGAGAGCGGGGCTGCGGGAACGGCCACGCCAAAAGTTGCGCCGTTGGAAGGAGCGGCTCTGCCGGCAGATGCCCCCCCCCCCCCCCCCCCCCCCCCCCCGAAGAAGGGGGGCTCCCGCGGCCCTTTCATGACGTGCCAAGAAACGTAAGCCCAGAGGTCCGTGAAATTGTCAGGATGTGTGAAATCAGGCCCCGCCGGGCAGCTCTCCCGCACCACCGTTTGAAATATTGAACGCGTCGATTATACAACGTTTGGGTCGCCGCGCTGGTGTGGGCCCAGATCTGGGGTTTTTTTTTTTGGGGGGGGGGGGGGGGGGGGGGGGTGGGGCGCCCGGGGCCCCGGGGCCCCCCCCCCGGGGGCGGGGGGGGGGGGGGGGGGCGGCGGGGAGGCAGGGCGGGAGGCACTCGGGCGGCGAGCGGCTCCTGCTCGGGAGCCTGCGAGTGACAAACGCGCTCAGGAGCAGGAATTCATTCCTGTAAATATGTTTGCATTATTTATTTTAAGCATTTTTATAAATCATAATAGGAGAGACATCTGCTGTTAAAACTGCAAACTGCATTCGTGCCTAGGGCAAGGCGGGAAGAGGCTTTTCCCCGGGAAAGCCCGGCAAACTTTGGGGAGCGGCGCGGGTTTGGGGGGGGGCGGCAGCGCGGGGGCGCTTTGCTGGTGTGAGTTAAGCACCCAGCCCCCCCGCTCCTTCCTGGGGTGCTTCCCGAAACGCCCGCAGCCCTCCCCACCTCCTCCGGCCCGCTGGCTTTTGACACCTCTTGACACGAAGCTTCGTCGCGAGGATGACGCCTTGCTCCCGCTTTCCCGACGGCTCAGCTCCGCCGGCACGCGGGGGGGCCGCGGCCTCCCTCTCCCTTGGTGCGGCCGTGGGGGCTGGAGGGGGGGGGCCCAGCACCTCCCTGCACCAGGGCTCCCAACCCATGGCACAGCACCCCCCGCCCCCCCCCCGCCATGTCCCCGAGCCCGGTGGCATTTGCAGGTCCCGCCAGCCGAGAGCTCCCGGTGATGGCGGTGGCTGGTTCTGGGCGAGGGGGGGGCGGCGCCGGGTGACTCTGCCTCGCGGCGTCGCAAGATGGATGGCCGGGCGGCGCGGGAGCTTTGTCACTGCCACCCCCGCCTCGCCTCTGGCCGTGGCTCCCGCCCCGCTCCGACCGCCATCGCACCGCCCCGCCAGCGTGGGGGGCCGCGGCCGAGCCGGGGGAGGCGGGGGGCAGTTATCCCCCCCCCTTCACACCCCAGGGGCAGCCCCCATCCATCAGCTCGGGCGCCCCGGGGGGCGGGGGGTCCCCAATCTGTGGCTTGGCCGGGTCACGCCGTCCTGTGCCTCGGTCCCCCGTCCCCTCTAGACATTGGGAAAAACTCCTTCACCAAAAGGGCTGTCAGGCTCTGGAAGGGGCTGCCCGGGGAGGTGGTCGAGTCCCCATCCCTGGGGGGATTTAAAAGAAGGATGGATGAGGTGCTGAGGGCCAGGGTTTAGTGGTGGGATGGCAGGGTTGGGTTAAAGGTTGGACTCGATGATCTTAAAGGGCTTTTCCAACCGAGGTGATTCTAGGATTCTGTGATTCCATGATTCTAGGCAAGCATCAGCTGAGCCAGGCTCTCGCCACCATGCTTGGCTCCTTCTTTTCAGTGAGGCCACCGTGGGGAGCGGGTGGCAAATCCGCTCTGCAGGGCTCATCCAGACGTCCTCTCCATCCTGACGTCCCCAGCCATCCCGGCCCCCAGCACCGACAAGTTCAGTGATGAACAAAATCTTTTGCATAATCAATAATTAATGTCCGAGGTTTCCAAGCAGCTAATTAATCTCTTGGCGCATGGCGAAAAAAATTATTTAGAATTAATGTAGGTGTTTTCAAGCCAGGTGAGCAGAGGTTCACGCTCAACCCAGGCTCTTCTCTCAGCCCGTGTCCTCTCTAACCACCCCTGGAGAGCTTCTTGCTCCAAGCCATGCTCTTCATTGCCGGGGAGTGGACAATATTGATCTGAGATATTTGCCTAATGAGATCATATCTGCTTTCCAGCACAGGCAACGAGTGACCCCCCAAGGTCTGGCGCCCTTTGGGCGAGCTCGCAAGGAGCTCCGGTGTCTACCTGGGCCTTGCTGCTCTGCGCTGAGCGGGACTGGGCTCGTGCGGTGAGCTCGGGTCGGCCCCAGCCACGCAGCCCCGCCTCGGAATGGGAATACTGGAGGCGAGGAACGGGTCTTCACTGGGACGCATCAGAGCATCCACTCCCAAAAGCTGGGAAGTGCAGCGCATAAACCGTTCGGGCTCCAGGCTCAGGCCAAGGTTTGGGAGGATTTCGCTGGGTCGGTGGTTTCGGATTCAGGGAATCTCACAGGCTTCATCCAGTGAAACATCCCATCCCCAATGAACTCCTACTGGGGAAACTGCCACCAGGTTCTCCACAGGCTTCAGCAGGAGCCAAGCTTGGGTACATCAGCTGAGCTTGGGTACACCAGCCCAGCTTGGGTACACCAGCCCAGCTTGAGTACATCAGCCGAGCTTGGGTACATCAGCCCAGCTTGGGTACATCAGCTGAGCTTGGGTACATCAGCCCAGCTTGGGTACACCAGCCCAGCTTGGGTACATCAGCCCAGCTTGGGTACATCAGCCCAGCTTGGGTACACCAGCCTAGCTTGGGTACATCAGCCCAGCTTGGGTACACCAGCCCAGCTTGGGTACACCAGCCCTGGGACAGGGCTTTGCTCCAACGTCAGGTAACAGGGAGGGGGGGTTGCAAAGCCCCCAGAGCACCGACTTCTCCCGGCGACTTTTGGGGAGCCGACGTGGCTCTCCCCTGTTGTAGGCCCATGAGGTCTGGCAGATAAATCCCATGGCAGAGATGCCACCGTGGCTCCTGGCTGCTGAGAGGGGACGGGGCTTTGCAGGTCTCCGATCAGGTCTCCAACAAGCACGTATCTGCTCTGCCCCCGTGCTGGGCGTTGCTGGGATTCGGGCTTGCTGCAGGCCATTTACGTGCTAGCAGGCGATGAATTTGCTCTCCCCAGCGCTGGCTCCTCAGCTCGTCCCAGAATAGCCAAGTCACTGACTCGTGGCTCGTTCTGAATGATTGCCAAGCAGCTGCAGCTGTCCTTGACTTTATCTCTGCTCCAGCGTGGCTTTGCCCAGCTCCACAAGTTCACACTAGGAGACTCCACTCCCCCTTCCCAGAATAGAAGACATCCAGGGCCCAGCGTCAGCAAGTTTAGCAGCTGTGGGAAGCGTTATCCTTTGAGCAATCAGTAATTAGTCCGGTTGAAAGGCCAGAGTCCTTGTGGCTAATGAGTAGCTTGAGAGGAGACCTACGATCTCCTGACCCTATTTAAGTCTTGCTGGCGATTTCCAAAGATTTCCTGGCTTGCTCCTACCTTTGTGCCGGCTCACAAGTGGCCTTCTCTCATGGAGCTGGTCCTCTCCGGCAGAGCCAAAGCTCGTGGTCAGCTCTCGCCCGGTCAGCTCTGGTTATCTCCTGTTCCTCCTCCTGGCTCCCCACGCTGCTCTCCATCACTCGTTCCCATCACACCTTCTACGCCCCTGCTCACTTACAGCCTCCCGCCGACCTGCCCGTGGCTGCCAGGTCTACCTAGGGCTGCTACCTCCGTGACCCAGCGTTGGCCTCGGCCGGTGCTTGTTGAGGAGACGTCGTAGGGACGCTGCCGTAGGCAGAGACACTGATGGCTGACGGTGCCGAAACACGGACCTGCTTCTGATGGGGTGGGGGTCGGGCTCTGCTCCCAGGGAAGGGGCGATGGGACGAGGGGAAACGGCCCCAAATTGTGCCAGGGCAGGGTGAGGTTGGGCCTGGGGAACAATTCCTTCCCCAAAGGGCTGTCAGGGGCTGGAAGGGGCTGCCCAGGAAGGGGTCGAGTCCCCAGCCCTGGGGGGATTTAACAGCCGGGCAGAGGCGGTGCTGAGGGCCAGGGTTTGGGGGGGGATGGCAGGGGGAGGGGGGCGGTTGGGCTGGGGGAGCTGAAAGGGCTTTGCCAACCTAAATGACTCCACGATTCTATGACTGACGTAGTGGTGTCTCCAACCCCTCTTAATCCTGTCTTCAACCTGGAAGAAAACACAGCTCACCTTCTGAAGAGGCTCAGCTACGTGAAGGACGGAGGTTTGGGTTTGGCTTGTGCTGAGGGTGAGATCAGAGCACGGGGCCGATGGTTCAGGCAGGGAAAGGCTGACTGGGCAGCACTTGCATTTCTGTGCAGGAGCAGCATGGAAAAGGAAGGCACGGTGGGATTCAGACCTACCAAGCCTCCTTTTCCATCGTTTTACCTAACCAATATCTCTGCTTCCCAGGAGAAAGTTGAGCTCTTACAGAAAGTGGCTTTTGTTCCTCCAGAGGTGTTCCAGGCTGGGAGTATTCATAGCTCGGTGTTATCACGCGTCGGCAGAGGGATGGGAACATCTTGGACTGAGCTAATTCGGTTGATTTATCGTTCCTGATTCTTAGAGCAGTCCAAGGTGTGATGGGATGCGATCTGCTCATCTGCCTTCATGTTTAGCGGGACGGGGGTGAGGAGGGTCAGGGCAGCCGGGGGGGGACTCCTGCCTCCGCTCAGCGGGAAAGGACGGCAAGAACAACAGCGGTAGCCAGACATTTATCCTTGAGAAGGGAAGGACTCGGGGGGACCTCATAGCAACCCTCCAGCACCTACGAGGAGGTTATCGAGACGATGGAGCCAGACTCTTGAGAGCAGTGCATGGTGAGAGGAAGAGAGACGCTGCTGTAAGTTGAATTAAGAGGAGTTCAGGCTGGTGATAAAGACACTTTTTTCTCCGCAAAGGCAGTCAGGCGTCAGCAGGTTGCCTGGAGAAGCTGTACGGTCTCCGTCCTCTGAGGTTTTCAAGCCCCCGCTGGACAACGTGATCTTACAGCTGACCTTGCTTTGAGCAGGAGGTTGGACTGGAGACCTCCTGAGGTCCCCTCCAACCTGAAGTGTTCTGATGAGGTCAACAGAGATGAGCTCATAGGAAGGGCACCGCTCCAGGAGCGCCCCACCTCCTCACGTGATTGACTCCAACAAGCAGCTATTCGAATTCCCAAAGGCTGGAATTAGGTGGCTGAGCCATGTCTAAGGCCAGGGATCGCCACGCACTGACTGCTGCTGTTCTTGGGCTGTTTGGAGTTTCGCTGGGGATCGTTTCACCGAGCTGTCCACGGCACGGCCCTATGAAGCGGTCGGTGCCATCACGGGTGCAGTAAACACACGGCAGTGTGAGGAAGGGGTCAGGTAGACTTGGCCAACGGCTGGTGCGCCAGGACGCTATGGCCTGAGGAGCAATGGGTTCATGGAACCATCGTGTGCTGCTTTGGCATTCCTTGCTGGCCCTGGGTCCCTGAAGTCTGGTCTTGGGTAGAAGGGGTTAAATTAAGTCACGGTGCTGAAGGATAAAGCAGCACCTGGAGAGAAAGTGCTCACAACCCCTCTGGGGAAGGGGAGACTCATAGGGTGTCTTCTACCTTCCCACAAACGGCTGGGAGCAGCCCTCTTCTGCGCCAGGCTCTGGTAGAGCCCATACCCCACCCATGGCATCTCCTGGGCACGTGTCCCACCCCAGGGCCTGCCCAGGGACCGGAGCGCAGCAGAAGGAGGCTGGCGAGGTCTGGCAGCCCCAGCCAAGGGGACGGGGTGGGATGCGTGGGGACGCGCCGGCGCCGCTCCTCGCTGGGCCAGCCTGGGGCGCTCCGGCCGGCGGGGGACGAGCGGGAGGCGGCGGCGGCTGGGTCAGTGCCTGCGGGCTCAGGCGCCCACGGCAAACCTGCAGAGGAAGGCTGGGATGCGATGCGCAAAGGCAGCAGCGCCTTCTCCCTCTCTGGTTTCCGTGACCTCTTTGCAAGGCGGCTTTTGGCCTTCACATCCTCTCCGGCTCCGCTGAGCTACGTCGAAATGAACTTGGCTCTAGGAAAACACCCCAGCTCCACATGCGCTTCACCCCTGAGGAGGCAGCGGGGTCCAAAACCCCGGCGTGCTGGGCGTTTGCAGGGCAGACATCCGCCAGCGAGGCCAACCTCACCGTGGGGACACTGGGGGCTCCTCCAGCTCCCCCCCTTCCAGCGCTGCTCCCCTGCGGGACTGGGGAACGCTGGTTCTTTAGCAACTCGACGTCCAGAAAAACCTGCAGTCACACAACTATATATAGCCCGAGAGAGGCCGTGAATATGGTGACGCAGTCTGGAAGTGGTTCCTGGCTGTTCTCCAGCCGCTGGGAGCAAGGCGTGTGGCTTCTTGCTTTGGCGGGGCAGCGGTGTGCAGGGGAGGTGGGGGCTGGGGGGGCCGGCAGCGTGACGGGCTCAAGAGGGGGGCTTCAGACTCATCCGGCTCCGAGAGCGGGCTGGTGGGGTGAGCCAGCAGATGTGATGCCACGCGTGGTGGCGGGGGCTTGGAAGGGGTTTCGGTGGCATCGCAACCCGGCCCGGTTGAAGCTTCCTGGTATCGGTGGGACTTGGAGAAGCCCCGAGACTTGGGACAGTTCGTTCGGTGTGGCTGGGGACCCCCTTTGCCCCCAAAGCAGGGGTGAAGGCTCCCAGTGCTGGGACTCCTGGGGGAATCACAGGAATGGCTCTGATCTCCCCCCATGGTTTCCTCTGGCCTGAGGACCATGGGGTCTCCTGGGCTGAGGACCGAGACCTCAGCGGGGGGGCCGCACAAGCCATAGCCCCCAGTGATGGCTCCAGCAGGGCCAAAGCAGAGGGAGCAGAGCGCACCCAGCCCCATCGCTCTGGGGGCAGCCAACGACGTGGTGGGGACCTCGGGCTGGAGACGGGGCTCAGCGCCTCCCTCCCCACCGGGTGGGTGGTGGGGTGGAGTCAGCGGGGACCGACACCGCGCTGGGCACCGTGCTCAGGCGCGGCCACCGCTGCGGAGCGGGAGGTGCTGGGAGCATCCCCAGGCGGGTGCCACGCTCCGGGCCCTTCGCCCTGGCCCCACGGCAGTAGGAGCTCTCCAAAAGGAGATGGGGCACGGGATGGGACACCTCCAGCCTGGCCTCCAAACCAGCCCTTGCCACCTCCCTGCCCCGGGGACTGGACCCCACGCTGGGGAGGATCTTGGTGCTGGCAGCTCCGGCATCGCCCTCCTTCCTTGCTCGGCCGGCTGCCCCTGCCGGGGGTCCTCGCTGCCCCCCGGGTGCGTGGAGCCCCCCCGGCTGGGCACGGCGTGCGGGACGGTGAGAGCTGCAGGGCTTCAGCCCGACTCACGACCCAGAGCCACCTTGGTGCCTGGCTGCCGTGCGGGAACATCTGGGGCCCTTCCCACGCCAAATCCTGGGTTGCTTTGACAGCATTCCGGCCAATCTCTGCTACTTGGAGCCCCTTGGGGCGTACCTGGGGGTGTTCATCCCCTGCATCCCCCCAGGGACATGCAGGTCTGCAGGTTGCTTTTTCCCCGGACAGATCCCCTTCGCCACGATAACCACTTGATTGTTGTTAACACTGGAACCTACTGATGGGAATGGGAATCCACTTCTAGCCCACTCCACTGTGGCTCTGAATGATTCTCGTGCCCCAGGGACCCTGCACAAGGCTGGGGAGGGCAGCCATAAACCCGGCCCACCGGCCTGGGTGGTTTGCACATGGACAGCCCCGGGAGGCAAAGAGCGCCCTGGAAGGCAAAGCCCGGGGCAGGGTTTCATGCAGCTCGTAGTGCATCCCGCAGGAGCAGCCCCGGCCCTCCTCGCTGGTGTTTGGATGCATGCGGTCAACGTTGCGGGAAAAAAGCGTGGGAGAAGTGGGTGACCAGCACCCAGCAACGGGACCACGCGCCCTGTCCCCACGCGTCCTCCCCTCTTTGCTCCGGCATTGGGACCCGGGTCCAGGTTTGCCCCTTCCCGGCCAGTGCAGAGCTCCGGAATATTAATCCCTAGGCTTTCCAGCGCTGAGGCGTGAGCACTCGGAAGCAGACGGCGCTGCGGCATGGGAATCTATGCCCAAATGCTCCATATCGTATCGTACGGCATATGTCTAGAGACAGGCCAACAAATTTAGACCTGAAAACGTGTGTAATTGCCAGGCAGGACCCAGGCTGGAAGAACTTCAAAGCCAGCGGAGCGGTGCTGCTCCGCGCCTCAAGTCCAGCGGGACAAACCCTGCCCCGGTCCCAGCAGCGCCCGAAGGTCGGATCCGGCTGGGTCCGGAGCCTGCTTCAGCTGCGAAACTCGCACCGCTGAAGTATTTGTTGGTTTGGCTCAAAAATAGAGCTCGCCGGGTTGAGCGCGCTGCACAACGCTCCCATCCAGCTCGCTCGCTCTCGTCCTGCTGTCTCTGCAGCTCGGTTTTTTCAGTGCATTGCCTGGAAACTGCCCTGCAAAAGTGGAAAACGCCGTCGCTGGCGGAGGATCTCGCTTGGGCCCACGAGGCGTAGCCGGGAGCCGCCTGCAGGACTGGTGGCGGGGACTGGTTCCCCCCCCAGAGCCAGCCCCTGCCCCTCCCGGCCCTCGGCATGGGTCCCCAGGCGGTGACGCCATCGCCCGCTGCTCCAAGGCACCCTCGTCCCCGCGGTGTCAACCACCCTGGGGGGCAACCAAGCCGGCCGGTCCCCCGGGGCAAGCAGCCTGGGGGGGTTAGGTGGCCCGAATGGCTCGCACGGGCTGCAGGGTGGCCTCAGAAGGGACCTGAGCTGCGGTGTGACCCACCCCAGGGGGTGCCTGGCTGGGGGCTGTCCCTCCCGATGGCACGAGGCTGGCAGAGGGCTCCTGCCCGTGCCGGGGGCTGCACCGCTGGCAGAGCAATGCCCGGGAAGGTCAATGTCAGCGCCCCCCCCCC
>JADKXX010025100.1:0-18919 GCA_017310255.1 Butorides virescens
TGTGTGTGTAGATCACCTCTAGCCTACAAGCTCGTGTTCTTCTATTGTGAAACCAGTTTAGACGTTTTCTGCTTGCTCGTTGTTTTCACGTGGAAGGAATAAGCGAAAGGAGTACGAGAAGAGTGACTGGACCGGCGATATTCCAGAATGACTTTCAAAAATCATCCCTTTTCAATAAAAGCACGTAGTAGAATGGAATGGAGAAGGCAGGCTATGCAATGTGTCTCTGTGTGTTTTAACCTCTTTACAAGGAATATGTTGGAAGGAAGTCATTATCTTTTCATTAGTTGCGTTCATTGACATTACGAGTGTGCAGAGGAAACTACTCCTCCTGTAGAAGTTGCAGTCTATAGCGTAAGCTGGAAATACCTGTGCCCGCCTGCCCTAGAAAAATAATCCCAGGGTTTTGCTCTTTCCTGTATATGGCTGGGGCTTACCCGTAGCGATAAACAACCTTCCCTGAAACAGGCAAAAAGCGAAAGCGTGCGCTCACTCATTGGCGCTTCAGAAGAGCAGCGGTGCTGACAGAGCCAATCCTATTGTCTCGGCGAGGCGGTACGACCAGCTCGCAGTGGGATGAGCCAGTTTGCCGGGAACTTGCACCAGCTAACTCGGCACCTGCAAATTCAGTCTCGCTCCATCACAGCATTGTAGGAGACGAGATGCAGGTTTTTGTCCCCTTCGCCTGCTGCTGATCAACAAAAAGGCATTCTCCAGGCAAAGTCCAGTAACAAATCCAAGCTTGCGATCACATGCTAAGGCATCCTCTTCCTTCGTTCTCAGCAACTTATGAAAGAAATGCTGGTGATTGTGTGGCACCTTGGAGTACCTTCTGGTGGCTCTTGATAACAAAAATATGGAAGCTGTGCACTTTTTGAGACCAAAGAAGTTTCTGGAAGAGAGGGCAACCATTAGCAATGAGAAAGTTGAAACTGGCTTAATGAAATGTAGGCACAGTAGTTGAAAGAAAGCATCAGGAGTGATTTACGTGATGAGTTAGGAGCTTCATCAATGAGATCAAAGGTTGCAGCAGGAAGCTGCAGATGAGTAGAACTGAAATACAAATGTGGCTGAAGGTGAGGAGGCAGCAAGGCTTTATGTCTCACATACTCTGCTATGATACGTAGATGGAAGTTGTTTTTTTTCATCTTGTCCCCTCTGTAATATTTTACTCTTTTCTTTGTAGAGGACGGCATTCAGGTTCTTTTGGTCCATGTTAATTTCTTGAGGTTCTATGTGCAGCTTTTGTATTTGGTTACATGTGTCCTGTTTTGCTCTTTTCTGCAAACTTTTTATACCCAAACAGTGCAGAAACAAATGAGTCCAGTAGTGCCGTTAGACCTCATGGCTGTGGGACCTTGACATTTTGCCTTTGCTTCTTATTGTTCTAGCAATGCTGAACCAGACGGAGGTCCGTGAGTTCATCCTTTTGGGCCTCACCGATATCCGGGGGCTGCAGCACTTTTTCTTTGTCTCCTTTCTGTTGCTCTACTTGAGCAGTCTTCTGGGCAATGGTGCCATTGTGACCATGGTGGTATCTGAGCCCCGGCTCCACACACCAATGTACTTCTTCCTGGGGAACCTCTCCTGCCTGGACATTTTCTACTCCACAGTCACTGTTCCCAAGATGTTGACTGACTTTCTCTTTGGGCATCAGCCCATCTCTTTTGGTGGCTGCTTGGCCCAGCTCCACTTCTTTCACTTCCTGGGCAGTACTGAGGCCGTGCTCCTGGCCGCCATGGCCTACGACCGCTATGTGGCCATTTGCAACCCTTTGCGCTATGCACTTGTCATGAGTCCACGGACCTGTCTGCTGCTGGCTGTGGCCAGCTGGTCCACTGGCTTTGTACATGCCATGATGCACTCAGTCATGACCTCTCGACTGAGCTTCTGTGGCCACAACCACATTCACCACTTCTTCTGTGACATCAAGGCACTCCTGAGTTTGGCTTGCAGCAGTACCAGCCTCAACATGACCCTCCTCAATGTCGTCACCACATCTATTGCTCTATGCCCCTTCACTCTCACAGTCCTCTCCTACCTCTACATCATCTCCTTCCTCATCTATAAAGTCCAGTCCCATGAAGGAAGATGGAAGCCCTTCTCCACCTGCGCCTCCCACCTCACCGTTGTAGCACTGCTTTACATACCAGTGCTCTTAAACTATACACCACCCTCCTCAGGAAGCTCCTCGAAAAGGGATGTGCACGTGTCTCTCATGTACAGTGCTGTCACCCCAGCTCTGAACCCCTTGATCTACACTCTTAGGAACCAGGAGGTGAGATCTGTCATGAAAAAAACATTAGGGAGAAAACTCTTTCCTGGAGGAAAGTGACTAGAACAAGGACAAGACTCAGAACGTGGTTCCTCCACCTCTCGTGTTTATAAGGAAAGACCTCCAAAGGATGCTGCATTGCAAGAGACCAAAAAACTACTGATTGTCTCACCTAGTTTAAGACGTTTAGAAGTTAGTTGTGTAGATCTAGATCAGGGGAGATATTCGAGGACTTGATGCTTCTTCCATCATTTTGAGATGTCTTATGGCACCCTGTCTGTCTCCAGCTTCCAGTATAGACAGGTGTGTGTCTCTTGCAGGACTCGAGGCATAGCTGACAGACCCATGCAGTTGTCCTGGATAATATGAGGTATTAAATGATGATGATGATCTCTATGTTTAGAGAGCTGAATGACTCTCCTGTCATCCAGACCTTCCGTATAGGTGAAGAGAGCTGGCATGTGTTACGTTTTGGGTGGGCACAGCCTGCGAATGATGCTGTCAAAAATTGACTTGAGTCAGCCCGCTGGAAGGATCTGTTTCTTTCCACGAAGTGTAAGGGAAACCTTAGCAATGAACCTAGAGTTGAATGTAAACTTAAAGATGGACGTGAGCTTCGCCTCTTAGCACGCCTTAGCAGCGTGGCTTATCTTGCTGAGATTTATATCCTTAAATGTATTCATGTGTCTAGCTACTTTCCAGATTCACATTGTGGTCAGTGATGAAGCAATCGATTTGCATTTACACCGGCTGCAACAGAGGCGTTGAATGTCCTCAAGTATCCTACCCAGACTTTGCCTGTGGATCCGGAATGGAACAGGTCTGTTGCAGCTCCTTTGCCATACTTCACGCCTGTGAAGTATGGATGTTTCTCATAGTACTAGATAACTACTTAGATTTAGCATTAAATCCCAATTTTAATGTGAGGTTTTCTGATGGATGCACTCAACACCTTGACCAGGCTGGTGGTGGTTTGGTGCAGGCTCCAGAAGAGGTAGAGGCCTGAGCCATAGCCAGGCCCTGAACTCCTCATGTTTCTCTCTGTTCTCTGAAAATGCACAAAGGCACAGAGTGGCACCATGAGCACCGAGGCATATGAGCTTGGAACACTGGTCATGCGATGGGCACAAGCATAGGAGGTGGCTTTTCCAAGACTCATTTATCAAGGAACAAAGAAAATTGTGGGTACAAGGAGTCTCCTACGTACAATTTCCATCACATGTAATTTGACTGGAAGCCAACGACTTTATCTTACAAATATGACAGCGGTGCTCTCCCCTCGAGCTGGAACACCTTTGGTAAGCGACTGATATCACTCATAGCCTGGTAGTATGGTAACTTTGCGTGCTGAATTAATGTTAATGAAAAATTGATAAATTTTGCATATACAATTCCTTAGACATAAACTGTTGACAAAGTCTGAGACTAAATCAGACCTAGCCACACCTAAGCTCCATCAGGAGTTTAGAAAGCAAGGGGGTCTACTTTGAACCTTGTCACTGAACGGGAGGGACCTCCTTACCCTTTGCATCCCCAGTCTCTCTGTGAATCATTCTAACTCGAGTGTAACTCAAGTCACCTTTGTATGATTCTCCCATGCAGTAATTAATAGAGTGAACCTTGCCATCAAACTTTGCTGAGTTGCGCTTCTACAACATCAGATTAAAACCACTTTTATTAACACCTTTGTTGGTGATTCCTTAAGCATTCTAAATCAGCCATTCACGACAGGGGCGCGGTGGTTTATAAGTGCTTCATTTTTAGGTGCTGTGGTTCTTTATGCAGACACTCACCACCTTCAGTCTTAGCCTGGACTGCAGTTCCACGTTGAGTTGGATGAAAAGCATACGACATCCTCAGACACTACGTGTGCTGTGTCTGTCCTTAGGTTACTGAGGACGGGATAAAGGGGTACTCTGAATTGTCTGCATAATGGCCCAGGTGCAGAGAATGGGGGGCAAACTCCTGGCTACAGGTGTGATTTCTGGAGGTGATACCTTGACCCAGCTGGCCATGCATTTGCAATCCACAGGTTTTAGACAGATTTCAGCCCTTCCAGCCTGACAGTTCAGATCCCTGCAATAGCATCACACATCTGACAGTAGGGCAATTTAAAACAGTACTGACTGTAAGAGCACTGATGTGATTTGGTTGCCTAAGAAAAGACATCCATAGGCATCATACAAGAGACTTGTCTGTCCTCCACCTGATGTTCTAGAAAGACACAGGAATCCATTTGGTTCTGCTTCATATGCACCAGTCCTGTGGAACACGCAAGGTATTGATGCATGGCTGCATCCCCAGCAGCGTGGCCAGCGTTGAGGGAGGTGCTCCCCTCTGGTGAGACCTCACCTAGAGTCCTGTGTCCAGCTCTGGAGCCCTCAGCACAAGACGGACATGGAACCGTTGGAGCGGGTCGAGAGGAGGCCATGAAAATGGTCCGAGGGCTGGAGCCCCTCTCCTACGAGGACAGGCTGGGAGAGTTGGGCTTGTTCCCCTGGAGAAGAGAAGGCTGCGGGCAGACCTGATTGTGGCCTTTCAGTACTTAAAGGGAGACTATAGGAAAGATGGGGAAAATCTTTTCAGCAGGGCCAGCTGTGGCAGGACAAGCGGTAATGGTTTTAAACTAAATCAGGGTAGGTTTAGACTGGATATAAGGAAGAAATTCTTTACAATGAGGGTGGTGAAACACTGGAACGGGTTGCCAGAGAGGTGGTGGAGGCCCCATCCCTGGACACATTCAAGGCCAGGTTGGACGGGGCTCTGAGCAACCTGATCTGGTTAAAGGTGTCCCTGCTCCTTGCAAGGGGGTTGGACTGGGTGACCTCTAAAGGTGCCTTCCAACCCAAAGCAGTCTATGATTCTATGATTCTGATTCTATCACTCTTAAGATGTGAACTGACTCGTGGATGCTGGCAGCAGACCCTGAAGAGATCCAGGCTTAGATGTCCCCCTGTCCGCTAGGCATCTAAATCCCATCAGTGTTGGAGCTTGCTGCCACTTCAGATGCTCAAAGGTATCGTGCATGGCCTTCAAGCTGCCACTTCAAAATGACAGACAGGTCTTCTTGGTCCCTGAACAACCTACAGGCTTGGTCTAAAACCTACTTGGGTATAAAAGAGTATCCTTAATGGCATCGAGTGCACATGTTCAGACAACTACATCAAGCGCCATGAGCTGAGTTCCACTCTCCTACCCAAAACCTTACTTACTCTTGACTGCGTTAAATACTTTCCTCAAGACTTCTACAGATGGCCACCCCAGCTTCCAAAAAGGGCATTACAAACCACAGAGACATTCTTTCTGTCAGCACAGTCCTTTCCCACTGAAGAGTCAGGCAGTATTGCTGCACCCTCTCTGAGCACTCACGTGCTCCCTTCAGCACCCCTTGGCCACTACGAACAACGGCCCCTGAGAGACACAAAAGACTTGATGAGCTTTTGTAATAAACTTGGATGTAATGATATGTTAGAATCATATGGATGTAACCATTTCTTCTGTGATTTCAGCCCCCTCATCAATCTTCCTTGCAGTGACACTAGCCTGATGAAACCACTTGTCTGGGTCACAACATCTAACATCAGCTGTTTCCAGCAGATGTTTCATCTATAGCCACTGGGGTTGAACACCTCCAAAAGTGAAATGACTCCATGTGAAGACTGTGTTAAGATGAATACAGTGAACTTTAAGATCTAGGAGAATTGTCCCCCTGGTTTGCTGAAGGCAAGACTGCTGCTTTTCCCCACTCCCTAGATCCAGCCTGGGGTGAGGCTGAGGTGAGGCCCCTATTCCCACCACACACACACACATTCACAGGCCTTCCACACAGATCAACACAGGCCTTGAGGAGTGCCTTTACCATCCAGGATCCATACCCAGACCCTGGACCAGCCTCTAGTCTCTAACTCTGATTTTTTTCCAGATGCTGGTTTCCTCCTAGCCGTGGGATAGTCCAGCTTGAAGCTCACCAGGAGATCACACACCCACAGTGTCAGGTACAGGACACCAAAACATAAAATAGTTAGGAACAGAGTTTAATAAGAGGAGTCGCATTTGGCCACCAGGCAGAATTCTTGGCCAGGGAAGCTTACCAACCAGCAGCATTTTTGCACCTGACCTGCCCCTTTGTGTCACCATCCTCTCCTGCTTGCCAGGACTGTTCCACCCTGCTCCACCTCTCTTTCTCTGCCCCATCTCCACCCAAATAAAACCCCACTTCCCCCTAGTAATGTTTCCCTCTTTGTCCCAATTTTACTATATCTATACCCAAATTTGGTATTTCATGGTACAACTGTTACATAGGTCATCTCAGACTTACATGGTATCACGTGGTGTGATTGCCTATGTAGTGTCATCCTACTCCATGACCTGAAAGTACCTCAAACTCCCTTTTTATTATCTGTGAAGTTTGGCCGCTTCTCACATCACCCCTTCCTAACCGACTGTGAACCCCAGCCACTCCTCACAGATGTCTCTAGCTTTTGGTATCCACCATGTCCAGCAGTGTTTCGTGTCTTGTCCTGCAGTTTTCCATGTCCTGTTCAGTGAGCTGAGCCTCAGGCCAGGGAGGGCCCATTCAGTGGCCTGCTTACTGAAACAGACCAGCGTCCAAAGGTGGAGTAATCACTTTCCAGAGGCCCTGTATATGCTACATGAAGGTCTGAGAAATTTTTTTAAGTTCTCTTTGAGGAAGATACGTCCTGTTGTGCTTGACGCCTCACTGAGAATGAGAGGAGGTAAACTGTAGGACTGCTTATCCTTCTCCACCAACTACAGACGGATCCTTGAGTTGAGACCAAGCTTCTAGCTTGTAAGCAGCTAAAAGTTAGGCCAGAAAAGTCATCTTCTAGGGAATATTCAAGGATAAGTTCTGTAACTTTGCGTATTATACCTGTGATCTGAGCTTGCAGGAAACTTCCTACAGACAAGGTTGGTGCAGGTTACCCCTGAGGGGAGCATGGAAGCCTTCCTTCTGAGGCACAAACACCGCTGAAGTAACAAGCCTGGAACTTCAGAAAACAGTCAAACTGCTGGTTGCTGTTGCTTGTTAATACAGCCTTCTCCTCGAAACAAAAGAAAACAAGGAAATTAAACTCATCCCATTGAGCTCCCCCCCCAAGGTCAAGCCCGTCGAGACTTACACTCATAAGGAAGTCAGAGGAAGAACATAGGAAGGAAAAAAATAATTGAGCCCTCCTGGAAATAGCATGAAAACCTCCTTTTTCAACCAGCTATACTGCAAGCTCACAAAAGGTCCCTTCTATGGGCTAGAAAAGGCAGCATGACAAGAACCATAAGGGGTTATCCAGGCTGTCCACCGGCTCCTCTTTGTGAGGACTTGACTCTTGAGAAGTCAGATCATTCCCTGTTGTAATTTTGGGCTATGGTTAGTTGCTGTCACTCATCCTGAAGCAAAATGGCTTAGCTTGTTCGTATGCACTTAATGTGAAGTGACGAGAACTAATGAGAAAATGGTTGCATTAGAATCGATGGATATTAATTTAGCTGCTGTATCTCACACAGACAATTTCAAATTTGATGAATTCTAGGAGATTCTGAGAGCCGTGTGTTAAGAGCATCTGAATCCAATGTACCGAAGGAGCTCGGGATTTCCTGCAGTCCTAGACGGGGGAGTTGAACGATTGCTCCCTACCCTCATTTTCACGTCCCGCTAGCAGTGAGCCTGAGTGCGAATTCCCAATAGGTGTGCATACACACACAGAGCCACAAATGGATCAATCCGGATGGAAGGACACTACCTTTACAGGTCTCTGTGTAACACAGACAGCATAAACGTGGATCTCTACTAACAGAAAATCCCCTTTGTGGGTTTCTCTGTGTACCAGTGTGGTGAAATCCTGTTACAGATCCTGCCGACTACGTCGATTTCTCGCAAATGAGTGATTTTACACAATTTTGATTTAGTAGCAGTTTAGAGTTTAATTGTGCCTTTACGTCAAATCACAGGATTGGACTGTGGTATTTCAATAGCACTCAATCATCAGTCGATTAACAGAGTGATTCGACAAAATTTGTTTTAATTGAAATAGAGACTTAGTTACAGATTGAGGATGGCCAGGGTCACTCTGTCACAGCATGGAAGGAGCACACAAAGGAAAATTAAGTTGCACTTGAGTTCGAGTGATTCACAGAGGGACCGTGGGCGCCGAGGATGAGGAGGGCCCTCCCGCTGAGTTGTGAGGCTCAGAGCAGACCCCCTTGCTTCCTGAACTCCTCAGTGAGGAGTCAAGGTGTGACCGTGTCCAATCTTAGCCTCAGGCATGGTCAAGGGTTTATGTCTAAGGATAATATGTGTCTGGCAGCAGCCTAAGGCTCACTTTGTAATTAAATCACACATTTACAGATTATTTAAATCGATTCACACATGCATACACACAGACATAATTACATTTTTATCTATCTAATCTATCAAGGTGTACCTGTTAAAAATTCCCCTCCAGTTCAGTGAAATATTCACGTTGAATGTCTTGCCTTTTCTCAACGGGTGAGGGTTGAGCCTCGAGGAGTGAAGGGTTTCAGCCCAGGCTCCGCCGTCGGTCTTCGGTGACAGACCTCTGATTTTCAAGAACTTTACGAGTTTGCGAGCTCCGAGAGGCATTCTGCTCAGAGGGAGGTGCTGGTCGCAGCTCACTGCAGTCCAGGAGAGCTCAAAGGGCCTCACTTAGAACCTCTGTCATCCAGAGTCCCAGTCTGTCCAGTAGCTGGACTTTGGACTTATGGACTCTCCAGTATCCTGCTCCCTGACAACAAGCTCTCCAATTTTTGGCCCCTAAACTTCTGTCACTCCAGAATCTGTCTTTCAGGCCTCTTGTCCTACTCAATGGCTTTATGATCATTACCAAAGTGCTCACATATATGCACATGCACACTTAAAAGGGAAAATCTTGAGGCAGGACATAGAAAGGAAAATAGTTTGATAACAAGGTGGGACAGATGTGGTAACCAAGTGCGGTGGTTGGCCAGAAAAGTCCCTTTTATCTCCGTTCTCTTAATTTTCTCATGCTTGAAATCTTTCTGTATCTTCCTTTGGCCTTTTCTGTAAAAAAGCTGTAACACCTCAAATTCTTGTGTTTAATCCCGAATTTTCTCTCCACCCCTAGACTTCCTACAGTAAATTCTATACTACCTGATGCAGTAGTCCCCTTCAGTTTGCACAGCACTTGGGAGAGTTTAATCTGTTGAATCACCTCAGTAGGTTTCTGTATCAGTGACAATGGCACCTGCGATGGTTTTAGGGGTGACTGATTGGGTGGATCAGGTTGTCAGCTTTCTCCACCTTGTCATTGTTCCTCTCGTCGCTGTCTGTCCATTTCAAAAAGTCATTAGCCAGATATCCTTATGGTGTGCTTATCCGTTCCAGTTTATCACAGCTCATCCTTGCATTTGGAGAGAAGGGATGGATCTGGAGCCCTTAGAGATGCCAATTTTTTCACAGAGAGCTTTTTTCAGTGCTCTTTTCACTTCCTGGTTCCTCAGACAGTAAATGAAGGGGTTTAGGATGGGAGTGACAATGGTATACACAGCTGACACAAGCTTATTCAAATCAAAAGGGTCGATCTTCTTGGGTCGGGCATACATGAAGAGGGTGGCTGAGAAGAAAATGGTGACCACAGTTAGGTGGGAAGAACATGTGGAGAAGGCTTTCTTCTTACTCTGGGTATTTGGGATGTGCAGGATTGTCATGATAATTAATAGGTAGGAGACAATAGTGATGGAGAGGGGAACAAGCAGTATGAATAAGGCCAACACGAAGTCCACCATCTCTGCCAGTGACATATCAGTGCAGACGAGGTTCAGCACAGGGCTAATATCACAGAAAAAATGGTTGATAACATGGGGACCACAAAACTTCAGCTGAGATATGAAGGAAATCTTGATCAAAGACACAGTGAACCCGCTGAACCAGGAGACAACTACCAGGCATATGCACATTTGGTATGTCATCATGACTGGATAGCGCAATGGCTGACAGATGGCCACATAGCGATCGTATGCCATTGCGGAGAGAAGGACACACTCTGTGCACATGAAGGAGCTGAAGAAAAAGAGTTGGGCCATGCATCCCACAAAGGAAATACTCCTGTCTTCAGCAATGAAATTTGCCAAGAGTTTAGGGATGGTGACTGAGATGTACCAGACCTCAATGAAGGAGAGGTGACCAAGGAAAAAATACATGGGTTTGTAGAGCTCACAGTTTGTCTTGATCAGGGCAATGATGACCACATTCTCCAAAACAGTTAAAATGTAGGTCAGCAGAAATACTATGGAGAACAATACATGCAGGTCTGCTAGGGCTGGGAACCCTAGCAAGAGGAACATGTGGACCTGCGTGGAATTCTTCTCCTCCTCCATGCAGAGAAGTGCAGAGCTGAGCCTTGGAGATTAAACACAGACTGGGAAAAGAGAAAGCAGAATATGGGAGAATTAAAAGTTAAACAAAACCTCCAATCCCTAGATAGGATTTGTCTGACTAAGCTTTAGATGTTTGCCTTGTAGGTTCCCCTTTTGGTCAATGGAAAGGAACAGGCAGTTCATCTGACCTGCTGACACCTACCGTAGGATGACATACACTGCTTCAAAAGTGCAGGTCCGGCAAGGGAGATGTGGATGCCTGGTATCAGAACAGGCATCCAAGCAGAAGCCATTTACAGTACATTCTGATGGATCCCACCCCCGATTTCTACATCCATCTTCATTCAAATTGTTTACTACATCTTTGGTGAAATTTTCAAAGGCATTAATGGGAGCTAGATAAGCTAAGCACCTAGACTTTTGGATTCAGGTGTCTCAGAACTGTGATCCTGAAGTTATTGGAACATAAGAGATGGTCATCCTCTATCATTCTTTCTGCCTGTTGAAACAGTTTGCATGTGGAATGTACTATTTTTTTTTAAATTTACAAGAACCAGTACCTTGTTATAAGATAATGCTAAAACTGTATTGATGGACCATTTCCTAGGAAAATGAGAAATTCACATAATTTATTTCTGCTTGAGAAGAAAAAATTAAATAATGCCACAGAAATTCTAGTTCCTGCATATTGACCATAGGTGGCTGACTTCTTAAACATTCCTTTATAAAGCACCATTGAAATATTTGAGAAGTTCGTGAACGGGGTTTACATGTCAGCTAACATGACCATACCCTAGCTTAAATCCAGGATTTTCTTTAAATCACCCAGCAGCAGACCCTTGCTTGGTGTGTTCTTTTCCAACCACTCGACACATCTGTCTTCAGACAGGACAACTCATTCTCCAGTGGTGCCCTCCTCTGCCATTAGTCACAGAGGACTGAAGTGGCTAGATCTTAGACACCAGATGATAAGAAAGAAGGTTCCTGTCCTTGATAATTTACTCTCATTTAACTGCAATAAGAGCTGGACACCTGGCTCCTTATGGTCTTCGACAACCAGCCTTTCTATGATGTTGCTGTGGTGACAGATGGAAGGAATAGATTTTCTATTACTGTTGATGTTTATGTTAGCCTTGTTGTTTTGTTGCTTAATTTGAGAGTCCTGTTTGTGGGTTTGGGGTTTTTTAAGATGGTAATCCCAACTATTACAGGCCAAGCTCTGTACCTAGGACTTCATTTAGGCACCCAAAGTCAGGCTGCCCATACCAAAGTTTACTGTTTGTTCTTAAAAAACAGACAGCAGGCTCCTGAGGCCTTTGTGCCCCCTCAATAGCCTGTAGAGAGGAGTGAGCACTGTCATTGGGGGGGGTTCATCTCCTCCTAGCACAGGCACTTCGGTAAGGACAGACCTATCGCACCCTAGGAGGTGACATCCACTGGTGACAAAGGGTGTCTAGAGCGCCGACGCAGAGGTAGTGGTTCTCGTGTGGACACCCAAATTCCACCCTTGCTCCTTCACTTAGGGTGATGTTGTTATGGACTTCTGCTACCTTTAGCAATCTGAATAATCACGTCAAAGTAAGTGTTAAAAGGTTTTTTTTCCAGGAAAGAACAGTGATGAGAAAAAATGGAGCACACCAATATTCTGTTTCTGTCTTTCTTTGCAATGCCTGCCCTGCCTCCTCTCTCTTTTCTCTGGGGTCTCACCTTACTACCTTACTTCTCTCTTTCTTATACCATCTCTCCCTTTCCCTCTGTCATCCACTGCAATTTTTAGATGTGTGTATTTCAATCTAACTTTTTAACGTTTCTAAGTAGTGTAATTTCTAATGGTAAGAAAAGAGAATCACGCACTGCCCCCCCCCCCCCCCCCCCCCCCCCCCCCCCCCCATCTTCAGGATATTGTTTAAAAAACACAAATGCACCTTTTGGTAAGTCACTTTTTCAGGTAAGAGACTCTAAAGTGTCAATGACTTCCATTATAAAAAAAAAAGAAACATTGGCTCTATGGAACTGTGAAACAGTGGAGTCCAAGAGCCTGGGAGGGAGTAAAAAGCAAGAGCATAGTACGGACCCCAGGGTCAGGACAGCAGCAGGCTTCAGTGTATGCAGGGAACGGGCTTGGCTAAACAGGGAGCACGTAATGGAGCTGTGATGCTTGACCATAAAGATAACATTGTTCAGTTTTCTTTGGCAGCATCAGTCCCTATTGGAAAATGGTGTTTATTAAGTTCTATTGGACTGTATTAGTTTAACATCACCAGGTTTGAATAAGAAATAAGAAATCCCCTGTTGCTCATTAAAAAGTTGAAGTCTAGCAAAACTCTCGAAGACTATTCTCCTATTAGCCACCTTATGACTGTACAGGGAATTAACAGCAAGAAAAAGCTTGTTACAGTTTGCTCAGTCTATCGAGCCCTTGGGTAAAAATTATGCAGTGTGAAGGGCAGTCACAGGAGTAAAGTTTCCTGGAGCTTTAATGGGGCCCGCGGAGGCTGTTAGGGATGGAGCTTTTGCAGGACGTCTAAGTGGCCCTCCCAGGGGGCTGCTCAGAGCAGAAAATCAGAGCCTGGTTACAGGAAAATACAGGAGGGAATAAGCGTTTTCACTGAGCAACCCCTCTGACCTGTCCTGCCAAGGAAAAGGGTCGGGCACTGATCCCTAGCAGGACCTTGTCAGGCCTTGTCTGCCTCAGATGTCTTTCTGGTCAACACAGGGCTTGCAGAGGATACCTCTGGGCTCCAGGGAGGCTGCAGTGGCCGCACAGCAAAGGTGCCTGAGTAAAGGCATCTTGGCCTGGCCCAGCCATCGCTGCGGGCCCAGACCGGGGGCTGCCCAGAGCTCCCTGGGCTCAAGTGCTGGTGCTCATCCTGAAACATGGCCCTTACCACATCACTTTTCCCAATGCCCCTCTGGCCTAGCCCACAGGCCCCCGGCAGCCCAACCACATAGCGGTTCACCCAGAGTCTCCACCCGGAGTCCCTCCAGCCCCGGAGCAAATCCCAGCTCCACTAGACCCCACTGCTTCCGTGGTGCATCACAGGCTGCCCCTGCAACCCCTGAGTGCCTGTGCTCTGCAGCCCATTCCCCTGGCTTTCCAGAAATTGATGGGTGCTCTTCAGCCATGATGAAGAGCATCTTCTCCCTGGTGGTGACAGCTTACAAGTCCCAGTTGTCCCAGCCCTGCCCTCCAGCACTGTTCAGAGGGTGTCCAAGTTCCCACTCTCAGTATCGTATCCTTGTCCCCTTCCCAAAGCCTTTAGCAATTCCATGAAATCCTACCCCTTCCGATGTCCCCCACCTCCGCAGTGCTCATCCAGGTCACCCATTGTCCCCCACTGAACCACCATCACTCTTCTATGAGTGTCTTCAGTGGGATGTTCAATAGAAATTATTCTGTCACAGCCTCATTGTAACGGTTTTACATGTCTGAGATTGAGGTATGCATTCGTCTCTACCGAAGAGAGATGTTCTAACAGTAAAATGCACACGTACTCACGATGTCAGTGCTCAAAAACTACAGTTCTGTTGTCACTGTCTAAAAGTAGAGAGAAATGTCTGTCCACAGTGTCTTTGGGCCTGGTTTCACAAACTGTAGGAACGCACACATCAAATCACAACCTCTGAGACAGAACCAAGTGAAACCCAGCCTGTTTCACAAAAAAACACAGAGATGGCCTGAAATGCATAAACAGAAAGGAGGAGGGAGTAGTTCAAGTTAAACTGAATTATTATCTCATCTTTTGCAGATGCTAAACATGTCTTAACTAAGATAACTTGAAACATGATTGCAGCTCAATGAAGACATCTCAACCCAGTTTGAAGTCTCTGGTGTTCATGGGTATCTGCCAAGTGCCAGCCTATACAACAATTCTTGGGTTATAGCTATTATTATTGGATTAAGTCCTCATAAAGAGCAATGCATCATTATTGTTTTCAATTGTTGAAAAAGTAGCCAAACACACACACACACATATAAAAAAAAATAAAATCCAGAGTTCACGAAATATGATCAGTGCTAATCCTGGAATTGTATCCTGGGAATCCACAGAAGAGAGCAGTGATCATACGCAGGTATTTATCTATCCATGTTGAACCAAAAAACAGCAGGCATCTGGTACCTGAATATCCTCCAGGAACACCCCTCCCTTGGCTTCCCGACAGCCAGCTTGCCCTGAGGACTCTACACCAGCCCTGTTAGTAAACATGTAAGGCCCATCAGATAGGACACTGTTTTCTTAGCCCTCTGACTCATAGACTCTTTGCAGTTCCCTTGGGACCAGATCCTTTGGGAACCAGGACAAACTGGTCTCTAACTGATATCCTCATCCTGGTTGTCAAGGCTTGGCTTCCTCCTAAATCCTCACCTAGCATGTATCATTCTGCATTTTCTAGAACGTTTCAGTGACATCAGTTTCCTTCCTTTTTTTCCTATATTTTTTAATTTCCTTATTTAGGAAGTTTCACAATGTTTACATTTCAGCAGGACACAGCTATTTTCCCCCTCCCAATTAAAAATATGTTCTTCAGTTGTAGATTTCAGATTTCCATCAGATATATTCAAATTACAGCTTTCTATTTCATTGTGTCTATAATTTTTTTCTTAAGTGGAATAGGATTATAAATTCAGATTGTATGAGAGTTAAGTTCTACAGTAAACATTTTGGTTAAAGAATCTCTGATTTTTCTACCTATTTATACCCTGATTAATTACCTGGATTTATCTCTGTTGTCAGAGGAAAGCATTTCAGAAAAGAGAGAAAGAAATAGGTCATGTTTATAGGATATTGGGTTCTCTCCCATCCAAAACCCAAATCGCATCCTCCAGGGTTAAAGCTTCATTAGAAAGAAGAATAATAATAAACTTCTGGCATCTATAATTATTTCCAAAATGCATATGCACGAAGGGAGAGAGAGACAGAAGGAATGGGACTCTATGGCAATGTACAGCATATACTGGAGTACGTGAAAGAAATTTTAGCAAACACAGTGAGGACACTGTTAGAGAAGATGATTTCAGGTATGTACTTAAGGATGAGATTAATCATACCCAAGAAATGACAATGTCTTTGTATTGACTATAAAGGGAGTCTTCATATCCACACAGCAGAACGCCGCCGTCAGCTGCACCCTTCCACCCAAGCTGCTTGCTGGTGTTTGTATGTGGCTGCCTCTTTAGGTCACGCCGCGGTGACTGATGTGCCTGATAGATGAGATCAGCTTTGCCCTTTATCTTCCGTGGAGTGAATAACAGCAGTCCTGGGTTTGACCATAGCAAGAACATCTGACATGCAATGGACTAAGATCTTGGCACAGTTATTTCAAAAAAACTGCAAAATTCAGAGTAACAGGGTCTGCATACAGAAACAGCTGCTGCAGGCGATGCCAGGTTCTGGATTTCAGAATCCACATCTGCCCTTGCAATGCAAGTAAGAAGCTATCTGTGCCAGCTTTCATTCAGTTGGGAATGCAATTGCTTTCTCTGTTGCCACCCACAAACATAAGACAAATTTACGGAGAATCTGAGCAGACTTCGCATCCTCACACGCCTACATGCAATGTTTCTTCTGCCTGTAGCATGCCCCTTTCCTACCACACCACCCTAGCGCAAACCTGGCAAACCAAGACAAACTCTCAATAGTAAGTGGAAATTATAGAGACACTTTAATTATTAAAGAACCTTTAAATCCCTCAGGCCTTAAGACAGGTTAAGGGAGATGTCAATGTTAAGGCAGGCTGGCTTTTGTGCTGAGGGATTCAGGCACACTTGAAACAAAGCCATCTGAATAACTAAAGGATATCCAAGAGTGAACTGTGTTTCAGAAGACGTTGGGAGCCAACATGCAAACTTGGAAACCGCTGTGTTGCAGTTAGTGTTCAAAAAAAGCTAATAGTGCAAGAAACTGCAGGATAAATACAGCCTGGGGTTGCAGCGAGGACATTGCTTGTCTGGTAAAGAGGGAGCTGGTTGTAAGGAACATTGACAAAGTGCCTCCTGCATATCTACCAAAATCTTTGGTATTTAATCTAGGCAGCTAATAAGCAGCAACAACAATACAGGAAACTGCTTTGGAGAATTCATTACACTCAATTCCAGGTGTAGGCTTACAATCAATGTGAAAATCAGAGCTTTAAGATATCGTGGCACCCATGACTCCACAGTTGCTTGTCAACTCTTTTAAGCTACCTGGAAGTTACAATGGGATCAATCTTTCTGAAGACACGGCTATTGCCAACCACAGGGATGAGAGAGGCAGTCTAATTTACTAATTCAGAAAAGTTTATTTAGTTCAGTAGGGCTAAAGATGGCATGAGTGTCCATACCTGGCCCTCAGCCAGACTTTTGCTGGACTAGGTAAAGCCAGTACGGTGAGCACAACCTGGAATATGAGTCATCTCCTCCTAGAGAAGGCAGGATTTGATCATCTCATTTCACCCTGAAAGTACTTTTTTTCTGACAGCTGGATATTAAGAGATATTAACTCAGGTGTTAATACATTATTAACTTATGTGAACATCTACACAGCCAATGTTTAAAGTTTATTGATATCAGTTCCAGTGTTAATTTTCATCTAGCTCAAAGCAACACAAATGAACCCTTTCACAGCCTAAACCAAGCACACAGTCTCCGCCTTGACCCATCATTGTAATACAGAGGAGAGGAGAAATTAATTGGAAATGTCTCTCCATTCACTATACAGGAAGACAGGTACATTCGCTAATGATATTAGAGCAGTGATTCAGGTGCCCAAGCAGAGGCATCTTATGCTATTCAGGGTGACCTAGGGCATCACTGACATCAGAACAGGGTTGAGCAACATGATCAACAGACCCTACAGATATCTGCAGGATCCCTTAATGTATCTGAACGAGCAACACACCCCTATCTTTAGGCAGTCATTTCTGCCTTTTGGTAAAGATGCCTACAGTCTAGATAGTAAGAAGTTCCTAAGGGGTGGCTAAAACTTAAGGGTTGATGCTACTCATGGGTGTAAGGTTGTATTCTTAGATATAAATACTGGGTATGCAAGCTCCAAGCTAGTAATCTAGCCCTGTAGAGTCAGTGGATATAAAGAGAAGCTCTGATCAGCAGAACAGACAGGAGAAGACTGTTCCCCACCAGTGGTCATAAAGGGAGCCCAGGGAACCAGCATAGCTCAGAAGCTGAACTTTTATATATAGAGCTAGGCCTTGTGAACCCTGTTCTCAGTCACCTTTCTGTTGACATAGGAAAACAGCGCAGTGGATTGAGTGTCCCACACTGCTTTAGGTTTATGATGGGAACTGTTAGGAAGGAAGAAAGAGGAAAGACTGTTATAGTGTAAAATGTGAAGCAGAGGATGACAGTGAGGACTGGGAAAGGTGTGACTGTAGTGCACAACTGGCCCTATAGGGTCGCAGCAGCTCAGGAGGGCAGTATGGGCACCCTTTCTGCAGAGTGGTTATTAGAACACAGCAGCACGCCAGGCTTAGATTATTAAGATTATTAGGTGGCACAGTAAGTGGTGAGCAATATTAGTGTGGTGGGCTAAGGGACCAAACTCCCACCCAGCTGCCAGCTCATTTTCCCACCTTCAGTGGGATGGAAGGGGGAGAAAACAGGATGAGAAAGCTCATGGGTTGAGATAAACATAGGGAGATGGTTTATCAAGTAACACCGTGGGCAAAACAGGCTCAAGCAGGGGAAAATTAATTCATTTATGGCCAATTAAAATAGATTCAGATAGTGAGAAACAAAGATAAGCACTAAACCACCACATTTCATCCCTACTTTCCCAGGCTGAACTTCACTTCTTCACTGCAGGCTCCTCTGCTCCGGGTCTCAGGCGGTGCTGGGGAGCACACGGGGCTAGGGTCAGTACATAGCAGCTTCTCTCTGCCGCTCCTTCCCTCACTTTTCCTCTTCTCTGGCATGGGTCTTCCATGGGCTACAGTTCCTTCAGGAATAGCCACCTGCTTTGATGTGGGTCCTCCATCGGTTGCAGGGAATATCTGCTTGGGAATAATGGAGCACCCCTTCCTCCTCCATCTCTAATCTTGATGTTCCCTCTGTTCTTGCTTGCTCTTTTTGTGTATGCCTTTTCCCTCCATCTGGGATTTTCTGCTCAAGTAGGCTCACCCAGAGCAGGGTGCATGGGACATCATCCAGGCGGGGCTTGAATATCTCCAGAGAAGGAGACTCCACATCCCCCCGTGGGCAGCCTGTTCCAGTGCTCTGTCACCCTCAAAGTAAAGAAGTTCTTCCTCACATTCAACTGGAATCTCTCATGC
>JADKXX010025102.1:0-44802 GCA_017310255.1 Butorides virescens
GGAGCTCTGAAGCTGATGTGCTGACTGAACCAGGGTGCAGTTGCCCAACTGTCAGCATCATGTGCCTTTTTCTCTCCACTATCTTTCTTGCCCTCCTTTGGACATATTCTAAGATTTTTATATTATTCTGGAAGTGTGGAGCCCCAAACTGCACACAGTACTTGAGGTGAGGCTGCCCCAAGGCTGAGTAGAATCAGGTCACCCCTGCACCTGTGTGGGAATGGAACATAACAGAAAGCCAACATGAGAGCCACATTCTTCAGAAACAGCCACTGCAAGCCTAATACAGCACCCTGCACCGTTTAAAACATAGCTGCTTAGTCCCTTGAACCACTCCTCCACACTCCCTGAATAGTCAAAGACGGTAAATAGGTAGGTCTTCTCATCAGGTTATCTGATCTGAAAGCAAGAGTAGGATTCATTGTTTTGAATCATACACAAAACTTTGGGGATTTCCAACAAATTAAAATTATTCCGCTGTTCAAAATTAGGCCACAGTGATTCCATTCTGTGAGGGTTTGGGGTTTGGAGGACGTGGAAGGGAGGGACAATTTACTTTGAGAAAGTAAAGAAAGGTAGTTTAGATGAGCTCAATGCTGGGCACCAACAAGAATTTTTGTGTGTTAACCCTGGTAAGCAGCTGAGCACCATGCAGCACTCGCTCACCCTTCCCTCAGTGGAATGGGGGAGAGAATTGGAAGGGTAAAAGTGCAAAAACTCATCGGTTGAGATAAAGACAGTTTAAGAGGCAAAACAGAAGCTGAACACGCAAGCAAAGCAAAATAAGGTATTCGTGACACTGTGCAAGCACTGTTCAGTGATAATTAAACCATCATTGTGTTATCATCACTGTTTTGGTCACAAATCCACAACAGTACCATGCAAGCTACTCTGAAGAAAATTAACTCTCTCCTAGACAAAAGCAGTACACAGGGTCAGGTCAAGCAGGTTGGCCTGGACCCTGTCCAAGTGGGATTGAACAGTTTCACAGATGGAGACTCCACAGATTCTTTGCGTGACCTGTTCCATCGTCCGACCACCATCGCAGTACAAACAGAAATGTTTTACTGCATTTGTATTGAATTTCCTGGGTTCTAATTCAGTCTGAACACAAGAAAACACAGGAAAAATCTTGCAAGTTAAAGATTTCCAGGACAGCTCAGAGGACGCTGGTTGGTAGTTGTTGTTTTTTAATACCACAGGTATACTTGTTCAATACCCGGTTATTACAGACACATGCTTTGACTGGGATTGTACAGTACACTGTGGGACAAAGCCAAATATGGCTGCCATTAGGAACAGCTATAGCTCATATATTTAATAAACAATCAGGTTTAAATATGAGACATGAAAATGCAGAAAAATGAACAAGCGAGAAATACAGAAAAAGAAGTTAAAAACACCAGTATCATGAGCAAGCCAGAGCCCAGCGGCATGGTTCATACAGCTAGACATCCTCCCCTTGCGCAGAGATACTCCAGTTTTACCAGCATGGTTTGTAAGTCTCTGACCATCTGCCCTGGTTTCAGCTGGGATCGAGTTAGTTTTCTTCCCAGCCACTGGCATAGCACCATGGTTTGGATATAGCATGAGAATGCTGTGGTAACACACTGATGGTTCAGTTTCTGATAAGCAGTGTTTGCACTGAGTCAAGGACTTCTTAGCTTCCACCTTCTTAGCTTCACCTCTGCCAGCAAGGAGGTGCACAAGAAGCTGGGAGGGAGCACAGCCAGGACAGCTGACCAAAACTGGCCAAAGGGGTTTTCCATGCCATATGATGTCATGCTCAGTATATAAGATGAAAGGAGTTGACCAGGGGGCAGTGATGGCTGCCCGGGAAGTGGTTGGGCATTGGTTGGCCGGTAGTGAGCAGTTGCATCACTTTTTTTCTTGAGTTTTTGCCCCCCCCTTGTTGTTTTCATGACTATTGTTATTATTACTACTACTATATATATTTGATTTCAATTATTCAACTATTCTTATCTCAACCCACAATTTTTCCCACTTTTACCCTTCCCATTCTCTCCCTCCTCCCATTGCGGGGGGGGGGAGGGGCTGTGAGTGAGCAGCTGGGTGGTGCTTCGTGGCTGGCTGGGGTTAAACCACAACACCATCAGACTTTTCTTCATCTAGTTCCTCTAGTATTCCTCTTCCATCATCAACAGCAAAAATTATAGCAGTTCTTTTTGCCTCTTGAAGGTGTTTATTTAGTACTTATCTGTCTAATTCTTTATTATCTGTCATGCTTCCTGGTTAGCCATTCTCCTTCATCCCTTGTTGTTCCTCTTTGTTCGTTGTAGATATTTTTTTTTATTTCTAGAATTTCTTTGCAACCACCAATGCCTCCTTATCAGCCAGTTCTAAAAGGAACCTCTTCAACCCTTCAGAAAGTCAGGACATCTTATTCTCACAAATATGTTTAAAATGTGGCATATGATTCACTCCCTAAGAGTACCTTTGTGGTCTTTTGACTCTAGAGGAACTTACAGAGGTAGCTGAGATGGAGAGATCTGCATTACAGTTGTCCAGAGCACGGTTTGAAGATTTACACCAAATGGCCAAAATGGAAAGTGCAGTGGGGTAAAGTAAATCATTTATAGTGACTCATAAATCCATTATCTTATACTGAAGGATAAAACCCCTCACATTGAGAACTGCCTCGTGTCAGAGGAGGACACAAGGTGTTTTATCTCTTGCAGAATCTTCTCACAGTTTTTGGATACATTCGACCCTGCTTTCTCCAGGAGATCTTTGATGTCTCCCTCTGGGAAGAACTTGTGAAAGGTGGAAAACTTTTTTCTGTATTCTTCTATTTTATCTAGAAAAAAGGTAGACAAGAGCTGTAAGTAAATGCCAAACAGAAAACTGCACGGTCATTCAAGAAAAGCATGGGCTCGAGGAAAGCATTAATCCCTGAAGATCTGTGAGTTTCACATACGAGTCCTTTATCACTTTAAGATCCCGCTGCAGCCAGTGAAGGGAGAGGAGGAGATCGGTCAGCATCTGGAGGTGCCTCTTTCGACCCCTCCTTCAACTGTTGTCTGAGAGAGGGGGATAAATCTCTCTCTGGACCTGCCTGTTCCTCATGAATAACTATAAAGGGAAGCAGTGGTAAATAGCCCAGACTTGGACATTCTGGCTTCTAAATGCAATGCCTCCCCAACTCCTCTTTAGCAGAAGGACCACAATTTAATTACACTGATTTGCAGAACAAATCAAGACGACTGTAAAATCCTCATAGCTCAGGACATACGTCGCCTCTCTGAGAGGGTGAGTGCATTAATACCCGTGCAAGCTTCTATCCATTATACAAAAAGCCTGCTCTGCTCATTTTTCTTCTGTGTGCATTTGCAGCAGCAGCACTGAGTAAAGAAGGCCGCTGAAATGCGTGGCACTGGAAGTTGAGAACACAAGATGCAAGTATGCAGAGACACAGTTGCATAGAGTATGTGTTACCAGAACAATTCACGTTGTTGAAGAGTGGAAAGTGCATGACTGTAGGGCATGACTTGTCTCCTCGGAAGATATAGCAGTCAGAAGGGTTGTTCTCATCCATTTCCTGCTCCTCTACCTTGGGAAATGGGATACTGTTGGTCCGGCAGTATGCAGCTGTTTTCCTGATTGTCTGGGACACAGAAATTGTATGCATTATTTAGTTTGGCTGCTTTTTTTGAACTCCTAGAATGAATCAATCCTATCTCCAGTAATAAAATTGATTGCTACAAACCAACGATGACTAGCTTCTTAGACTATACTTCATTGTAGCACATAGTATAGTTAGAAGCCTAAGTTGTCCTCAAGCATTCTCTGAGGGACTCACAGGAACTGTTGTTTAACAAATCACAGCTACACCTGTATAACATGGCTGGTGCTGCAAGATGCCAAAATTAAAGGGATTTGGCATCTCTAAAGCAGTCTGAAGACATCGGCAGGTTCATAGACTTTCAGGACAAGTTTTACTTCCCAAAGCAACCCCTCCTGTTGCTCTAACAAAATTAAAAAGTCACCATGTGTCGCTTATATCTATCTGATCATCAAAGGGAGACACTAACCCACTTGATTCACAGCACACATTCACTTTAATGTTGCCTTGATTTCTCATGAAACATTGTGGTAGCCATTGTGTTGGAAGCTTGCCGAAACTAAGATTTGCTGTGGCCTCCCTGAGAAGAAGCAGCCTTTGAGTCTTTTTCACTCTTCTCTGAATGGGATTGCAATTGTCTGCTCTAGATGGCTGTCCTGGTTTCGGCTGGGACAGAGTTAATTTTCTTCCTAGCAGCTGGCTAGGAAGTGTTTTGGATTTAGTACAAGAAGAATGTTGATAACACACTGATGTTTTTAGTTGTTGCTAAGTAGTGCCTAGACCAGTCAAGGACTTTGCAGCTTCCCCTGCTCTGCCAGGGGCACAAGGAGCTGGGAGGGGGCACAGCCAGGACAGCTGACCCCAACTGGCCCAAGGGCTATTCCAGACCATAAGACATCATGATCAGTATAGAAACACGGGGGAGTTGGCCGAGGGGCAGTGATCGCTACTCAGGGATGGGCTGGGCATTGGTCAGCAGGTGATGAGCAATTGCATTGTGCATCACTGGTTTTATATATTCTATTATTATTGTTGTTGCTGCTGCTGTTGTTTTATATATTCTATTATTATTGTTGTTGCTGCTGCTGTTGTTTTTATTATTATTATTATTATTATCCTCTGCTGTTTTATTAAGCTGTCTTTTACTCAACCCACACGTTTTACTTTTTTCAGATTCTTTCTGCCATCCTACTGGGGAAGGAGTGGGGTAGTGAATGAATGGCTGTGTGGTGGTCAGCTGCCTGCTGGGTTAAACCCACACAGGATTGGAGGAAAACACTGACCTTTTTTTTGAGGACTCTGGCCTCTCCCATAGACATGTACTACTGACACCTTGGTATTTCTGTCACCCCACCAAATTGCCTCGGAGGTTAGATTCTACAGTTTTATCCCTTTTCCTTAATCACTATTGGGAAAAGATGGAGCTGTAGTTAGACACAGTGACTCTTGTAGCCACAAAAAGGCAATCAAACTTCTCACAACATCTTCCTGGAAGGACATGAAATAGTAATAGCATTTTGAAAGCCCAGCAAGTCCTTCTTTAACTCATGCTCCCCAGATTCACCCCCTAGGCATATATCATTAAACAGAAGCAATTACAGAAACAGAAACAGAGCAAAATTCTTACAGATTCTGAGAGGATTTGTCCTCAAAGGTAAAAGAGGTATTTTGCTGCAAACACTGTATATAAGGGGTGCTGCTCTTCCTCCCTGGAGAATTACATTTTCTAAACCCCTTTTCCTTTACTCTTGTTGAGGTATGAGTTGGGAAGGACCATATCCTTCCCATGGGCCCATGAGATCCATTTAATCTCAAGCCTGGATCTTCAGCCCCTACAGGAGCTATATTCTAGGTGCACTGGTCTCCTGCTCAGCCACAGTCATGCGGGTACCTTAGCTCTCTTGGTCTGGGCTCTGACCCAAAGGCTGTCTTCCCAGCTTGACCTTGGAATGGTGTCATCACTATGGACCTGCCCAGCAATCACTGGACTGGTTACCCTCAGCAGGCCTAATCCTTACCTGCCACCAGTTCTGATCCATATTAACTTCCCAAATTGACCTCGGAACTGCCTCCTCACAGCAAACTTGCCTGATGTTCTCTTGTCCAAAAAGCGGATTTGTGGCCCGGTGTGCAATAAGTCAATCGTCACACAGTTCCAACCCTTGGTTGAACCTGACTGCCATCTCCAAGCCTGCCCTGTTTGACCCGTTTGCATCCTGTGAAACTGGGCACCAGCTAGCAAGGCCCTGCCCTTCCTGCTCTGTTATCACACCTGGCTCCCTTTCCCTTAGGAGCTGCTAGCACTTAGCAGTTAGGTCAGGCCTTCCTGAGCCCTGTGACAAGCACCATGGGGCCTGGCCCACACCTCCACAGGACCTTACCACTGTGACTCCTCTTGAGGAGCAAGCCTGGCCCTGGGCTCTGATATCTCCACAGTGCCAACATCCTACCCCTTCCCAGGCTCCCGAGTGATGTCCTTCCTCAAGCCCATCAACCCTCCAAGGCTCAGAGAACCCCTTGCCCCACCCTCTTCACTCTCAGCCCAGCCTGGGCCCTGGACTGAACACCCCTACCCAACCACAAATCTCTCGTGCCATATTCCCTTCCCAGTTGCTAGTCCCTGCCCTGGCTCTCTGTCCCCTGAAATAGCCCACTGACAACCACAGCAACAAAATCACTCTATAGGAAGGCCCTTCTGAGCCCAGAATTCCCAAGCATGACAACATACTTTGCTGGGATGGAAGGCTGCTATCAGGGTCCTGAATGGGCTGATGGGCCTTAATGGTCCTGAGGCCTCTACGTGTACCCTTCCCATTGGCCCAGGGGCCTCATTGATATTGTACAAGTAGCAGCGTTTAGCTCAGCCATATATGTGCCTGGCCATGGACCCCATTGATCCATGCTCTGACCCACGGACTGAATTCCCAGCTTGACCCTGACCTGCCTTTTCACCATGGACTTGCCTGATAATCTGGACTCCCGACTGATCCTGTCTGCCATCCTCAGACCTACCCTGCTTGTCTCTCTCAGATGCTGCAGGGCTGGACCCTGACTGGTGAGGCCCCTGCCCTGCTGGTCATGTTATTGAGCCTGGCTCCCTGACCCTTAGGGAGGAGGCGGCCCTCGCCCCCTAACAATCTTATTTCTAGTCAAATGGAAACGGGCACTCAGAGAGATTCATTAATCTATTTTCAATGCCTACTGTAAGACGCCTAAGGGAGCCAGAGACTCTGGGCGCAGCTGCCTCCACTGTCCCTAAAGTGACCACGCTGAAAATACCCAGAGAAGCAGCAATGTGAGATATCCTGGTACATTTTACATTCTTATGGTGCATTAAACTTCATCAGCTTGAGTCAACCTCCAAAAGAAATTCCAAATCAAACACTGTGTTTGGAACACAAACTACAGCAAGGAATGGTGATAGTTTTGTATAGTGTCCTCCCCCCACCTAATTTCCACAACAATATGGAGGAATTCAGTGTCAACACCATGTTTCCTCATCCTGCTCACCAGGATGAGGTTCTCTTTGATGAATGTCATCAACTGCCCTTAAGGAAGGAGTAATATCCCTTACAGACAGCAAAAACTTGTCAGCCCTAAGGAAAAAAGGGACAAACTTGTGAGCTTTCCCCTATGCACCCTTGGTAGCCTGGCTGCTTGATAACCTTGGTCGGTTACCACACAATACCTGTGAACAAGGCAGACAAAATGGCTCACATTCTACAAGTATCTGTTTCTGCCAACTGCCTAGAAAAGCAGCTCAAACATTGGGACGATCAGTGTACCAACCTGTCAGAAGCTGTTCCGACATTTCTTTGAGAATTGCTTTGACGATGATTGCAATGCATTTCTGCAGTCCCCAACCCAATGACCCCAAAGAGTTCTCCAAAGCCATAGACACACATGTACCTCAAAAGGATCTCCAGAGCTGAAATCAAAAGAAATTATCAGATCTGTTCGCCGCTGTGCTCGAAGGACCAGAGGATAGGCAGAATTTATTGCCAGGCCAGCATCAATCAAAGAGATGATTTTGTTTTTGACCAGGTAAGAGGGCTGAATGGTAGCTAATCCAATGAAAAAAAAAGCAATGAGATTTCATAAGACATATATGAATATATATATATCCACACACACATGACCAGCCCCAAACAAGTCTATTGGTCTTCACGGATGATACACCCCCAAAATGTACTGAAACCTGCCTCTCCTTGCCTCTCCTGCTCAACCAGATATCCAGCTGTATTCTGACAAGAGGAATCCAAATCCCTCTGGCCTCCCCCCATCTCTGAGTGTGGTCACTTGCAGTCCAGAATTCCTGAAGGGCTTTTCAAAGGTCAAGAGATCACACCCCTAGAACTACGCACCCATAGTTTTAAGATAAGAAGATCTCTTTGCAGAAAAAATGAATGCACAAGCCAGCTAGAGATCATGACACCTAACTGCAGTTGTCTAAATGCAGGTTTCTACTTATACGCTAGGTGCCAAAGCTTCCATTACCATAGGGAAACATCCAGCTAGGGCGGGCAATGGAATGTAGACACCAATGTTATTGCTCATGCATCAGGAGCACAAGTCCACTTAGCTGTCCAGCTCCAACTCCTTAGGTTACCTCCTGTGTCCTCCAGGCTCTCCTCCAAAGGGCCACAGCGGTCCTACAGGTTTTATTTTGTACCTTCCAACCTAATGCTGTTGCCCCTTGTACGCAAGGGCAGTTTGTGTGACTTTAGATGCTCGTGTTTACATAGCAGAACTGAGCTTATATATCTGTCATGCTGGTGCAGATCTGGATCCCGGTAGTGTAAAATAATTCTGTTTATGACTAGTTTATTTGCTGCCCAGAATGGGGTGCTGTTAAGAGAGGGTGGATCCTGGAAAGGAAAGCTATCTAACTCGCTGTTTTAAAAAGGCAAATGGCAAAGACCATTTTCTTGCTTTAACATCACACAAACACAACATAAAAGCTCTGCTAAACCCCATGCATTCTGCCCCATAGGTCTAGTTGGATAGCATAACCACTCTGTATTTACAGAATATAAACAAATCGTGGATTTTCTTACGGCAGTTGTAAAGGAAGTTATTAATCGTTCCCCATTTCCAGGTCAGTGCACATTGGATTGTTTTGAACACCATCTTACTAACAGCCCACGCTGAGCCTGGGAAGAGACAATACAATTCAGAACATAGTTGAATCTGGAGAACTTCACTTTTTAGACTGGTGCGATAAAATCTGGGGGAGATGCATGGTGGCAGAAGAAATTTGTGGAGGTAGTGCACAGACAGCCCGAGGGCCGAGGCCCGAGTGCTTCAGAAGAGAAAGAGCCACGCTTTCCACTAGCTCCAATAATAAACATTAAGCAATGGAATCTTAGTACAGCTGAAACAGATTTGAATAAGCCACTCAAGGCGCAAACTATACAGGACTCGGGCCCTCCAGCAGCTGGTACATCCACCAAGCTTGAGGCTCGCAGGCTCAGAGCGGGCTGGTCACACCAGTGCTGCACAAGAGTGAGGCCTGATCTTTTCTGGGCCTCTTACAGCATTCTTGTGGTTCAGAGGGGTTGTTATTTCTCTTCATCTCCTTGCCAGCTGAAAGTGGCCTGAATAAAGTGAGAGCCATGCTACAGCCCGGTCAAATGACCTCTATGAGGTGGGGGACATTAGCTGAAAGCCACGAGAGCATCAAGAGATCATGTGAGAGAATGTGAAAAGATCAGCCCAGTGGAAGAGTTTGGAGGACTGTACTGCACAGACAGAGACAATCCAGGCTTTATCTGTGACACCCTCCTTGGAACAGGCATTGGAGACAAAAAGACACCTGTCTGCAATGTCCAGATTTGATCTCAGAGCAGGTGTTGTTTCACTCCAGAAGGAACTGGCCAAAACCTGCCCATACACTGCAGCTGATGGCACTGCCAGAGCCCTGGATCTGCACATGTGATGTACCAGCTAAGCACTGCAAGTGTATTTGAGGAATTTCAGTGCGAAATTTTACTTTGCAACTTCTTTATGTCTTGCTTTGACCTCTTCCTGCTCTCTTTGATGCAAATCCAGATAATCCTCATTTCACCCCTAACTGACTCTGTCAAATATTACAGATAAAAGCCAAATGAGTTCAGTTCATTGAAAACAAGCTTCAGGTTAGATAAAAGGGCAGAAATGCTGATTAACTGAACACACAACACACACACACACACAGAGTAAGAGTGGAGTTGCCTGTTAAAGAAAACCCAGTCGTACTTTAGGATGTCTTGGCTCATGACTTTTAATTTCAAAATTTCTCTAGTGATGGAATTTCCAGAGAACATTTGACATGAGGTCACCCTCTGTGTCCAAGAGCAATCCACTGAGTTAATGCACCACCTGCAGCTGGAGAGATCCTATGCTTCATCAGTTTGGCATGGCTGAGGGGACTTGCTGACAACACAGGCTCAGTCAGGAGCAAAGATAGATGGGGAAGAGTGATTGTCCAGGATTAGATCTCTTATTCTATTCACTTAGATAAGTGAATAAGTGCTTTCATGAGACCTGAAAGCTCTGTGGATGTTGGAAACTAGTCCCTGTCTGGGAATATCACTGGCATCTATTCTACAATATGGTTTTCACCAGATCTTCCTATGGCGGCAGTACCCAAGATTTACACTGGCATTTAAGTTCACTCTTAAACTGAGTGAAACTGAAAAAAAATCCAAAGCTGGATTTTTTCAAAGCACATACAATACAAAGAGTAATCAAAGATATTAAAAATGAGACAAACTTGCCTAGGAGATTTTCATGGGGTGATTGGAACACTCCTTCTAGAGCACCTTCTTCTCCAAGACACACTGAGGAGGATCAAGTGGAGAAAAAGCACAAAACTGAGTCACATTAAAGAAACAGACATAAGGCAGCCTGCAGGGCAGCTTTTTACTACAGATAGAGGTGGACATTCCTGCCTGGGGTGGAGAGGGCGTCATCGTTATGATAAGCATTAATGTGCAATACTTGCCTCCAAATTCCTTTTCTAGCTGCTCGCCCAATTCAGCACAGCTCGCCATTCTTGCCTCCTTTGTTTTCATTGCCCAAGTATTCCACAGATCAACGCACAGTTGGTAGGATGCACTTTTTGCCTTGTCTTCTTAAAAAGAGAAAAAAAACAAAGGGAAAATATACGAATGTGCAAGAAAGGAATCACCATTCGCAAAAACAACGTTACTGAGAATTCTGGTGCTTGGAAATCTCAGCATCAGTCACTTGCCTGACAACATAGCCAACAGTTTCTCAAAGACTTCCTTAGGATCACTCCCACTTAGAGCACACAACTGAAGGTCTAGTAGAAGAGCAGGTGGGTACTCCATGAAGGTATCTGAATTACTCTCTAGGAAAGATAAGAGAAAAGTTACATCACAGTGGAATTTATCTTACCAAACATCTGCTTAGGCAGTAACTGACAGGAGAATCAGTGAAGATGTGGTCCCTGCATTCAGTGAAATCTGTAGAAACACTGGCCTCATTCCTCTTATCCTAAAGAAGTTGTTTAAGTTGGTGAGAGGAACCATGTGCCAAAGTGACAATAAATGTGCCCTCTGTTGACAATAAATACACCTAACACTGAGCATCCATATCTGGACAGCTGCACAACCATACTAGGATTCAGGTGTCCTTTGTGTTCATCTTGGAAGAAAAGTTCCATGAAACAAAGTAGAAGGAGGAGGAGCAGAAATATAGTTTGGAGTAAAAGGGGAATTTTCCAGTATCCCTCAAATGCTTCATTCCCATTTTGAATTTAAAAATAAAGAAAGAAAGAAATGCATAAAGGAATAAGATATGCAATGGTGATTTGAGTGAATCCTGATGGGATTTGTTCCAGTATTACCAAGAGAATACTTTGGGAACGCATTTTGTGTTTCACTGTCATTAAATTTTATGTCATTAGATTTTCTAGGTGAACAAGAATAACAAAAAAACCCCCAACAAAACAGAACACAACAACAACAAGGAAGAAACAAGAAAAAATTCTGTGAGAAATTGAATTTTACAAAAGGAGAAATAGAACAGAATAACAGGTCCATGGAAGGTGCCATATTTAATACTGACTTTCTTTTCCTCAAAGTCTGTTGTCAACCAGAAATGATGGTTAGCAGAATATGATTTATCTTCTGCTAAATTTATATTTGGAAGAACATCCGTGCTGACTTGCATTTATTCCAGGAACTGGGGCTGAGCCGTTCCTGATCTGGATTTTTATGTCTAAATTTTAGGTCTAAGTTCTCACACCAAAAGAGCCACAGACACTGGTGTACAGGCTGCCACAAGTGGCAGGCATGAGGGTGAGCCAGATCAGCTCTTTCTCCCGCTCTACCATCCCTGCTGTCCCTGAGTTTCTGGGGTGGAAAGATCAGCTGATGTGTTGCAATTGTTATTGGCAAAAGTTAGCCAGCACTAACTCACAGGCAAAGTGGACAAGTGGGAAGGTTGGACCTGAACGTCAGCGTGAGCCTTGAATCTTCATGGTGCAGGCTTCACTTGTACTCCCTGGCCACAGCAGCTAGACAAGAGTGTGGTAACAACACCTTTCCAGAAGCCTGTTAGTAAAGTGCATCTGACACGAGTGAATCCCTCCAAAATGTCAGGGTCATTATTTTAGTTACATGTTCAAGAGCTCACAAATCATTACGTATGTGAGAGACAAGGAGGTCTGCATTTCCTTGTGCCTGTGACACTCCTGTCAGTCCCCTAAAGAAAACACGGGTCAAACAGAAAAAAATGTGAAATTTAAAAAAAAAAAATTTAAAATAAAAAAAGTAAAAAAAAAACCCCAAAGCAATGAAGAAACACAATAACCCACCAAGTGTATAAGAGGATGTCTTCACATGGGTATGTAAGCCTTCACACACGTAAGCTCTTCTTCGTAGGAAAAAGATGAGAGTGTCTTGGAAGCAATAAAAGGATAATTAAAATAAGAATAACCTTCCAATAAAATAACCCCTGTCTGCCAATGAAAGACATCAGAAAAGCTAGCCATGCACCTAAACATTGATCCTTGGAGGATGTCCCCTCCCTGCCTTGTGACTGACACACCACAAGAGTACTGATCTCCTGCTGGTTCTGTTCCTCACTGATAGGGCTGTGTTTGATGTCTCAGATACCTGACAGCATCTCACCCACCTCTATTATTCCCCCAGCAGTTCTGATAGCCTTCTACTTCTGAGTTTAAGATATCACCTCTAAAGCTTCCACATCACAAGGAATCTAATGTGAAGAAGATCAGTCCACATTCATCAACACCATTATTTAAACTTTCCCCTGTGGTACTGGCAGAGCTTCACATGACCAAAACTGGACTTCTACAGTCCACACTCATGCTGCCATAGATTTATATTCAATGGAGAGGCATTTCTAGACAAAGTTTCATCACATCTTTAAACATGTACCTCCATGTATCTGTGAAGAGCACCTGTGAAGTTCTTTCTCACTCATGAGGACACCTTAAGGTGAGTAATTCAAATGCTCACAGCAATGCTGTAAATGTCTAAAATGACATGCAAAAGGTAGTGCCATTTTCAGAGAAATTCAGCTGAGGTTGGAGGGGACCTCTGGAGATCACCCAGTCCACCTCCTGTGCTCAGAGCAGGACCAGATACAACAAGTTGCTCAGGGCCATATCCCACTGGTTTTTTAAAAAGCTCCAAGAATACAGACTCCGCGGTCTCTCTGGGAAACCTGTTCCAGTGTTCAACCATCCTCACAGTAAATATGTTTTTTCTTATGTTTAAATTGAATTTCTTATATTTGCATTGGAGTTCATTGCCTCTTGTCCTTTTGGTAGACATTAGTCACAAGAGACTGCTTCCATCTTCTTTGAATCCTCCCATCAGGTATTTAAACAAATTGACAGGATCCTCCTGAGCTTTCTCTTCTCCAGGCTGAACAGTCCCAGCTCTCTCAGTCTCTCCTCATATGAAAGATGCTCCAGTCCCTGAACCATCTTTGTGTCCCCTTTCTGGACTCTCTCAAGTATGTCCACCTCTTTCTCATACTGGGCAGCCCAGAACTGGGCAACAGTACTCCAGGTGTGGCATCACCAGTGCTGAGTAGAAGGGAAGGATCACCTTGCTCGACCTGCTGGTGGTGCCCTTCCTAACGCAGCCCAGGGCACCATTAGCCACCTTTGCCATGAGGGAACACTGCTGGCTCATGTTCAACTTGTGTTCACCAGAACCCCCAGGTCCTGACTGAAAATCTGCTTTCCAGCTGCTCAGTCCCCAGCCCATCCTGGTGCCTGGGGTTATTCCTCTCCATGTGCAGGACTTTGCATTTCCCTTCGTTGAACTTCATGTGGTTCCTGTTGGCCCATTTCTCCAGCCTGTCAAGACTTCTCTGGATTACCCAAACTGACCTCCTAATTTCCTATTATTTGCAAACCTGCTGAGGGTGCACTTGGTCCCTGGTGATCTGAGTCATTAATGATGATGTCAAAAGTATCAGACCTAGAATTCAGTCCTGTAAGACACTACTAGTGCCTGGCCTCCAGCTGAACTTCACGCCACTGAGCGCAACTCTCTGGGCCCACAAGTTCAGGCAGTTTTCAGTCCACCCCACTGTCCACTTAGCTAGGCTCATTTTGTCCATGAGGATGTGATGAAAGACAGTGACAAAAGCCTTACTAAGAGGATGGTAAACTGCATCTGCTGCCCTCTGTTCATCTACCAAGACAGCCCTCTCATTGCAGGTGGCTTTCATGTTGGCTAAGCATGATTTGCCCTTCATAAACCCATGCTGACTAGTCCTCATTGGCTTCTTATCCTTAAAGTGTTTGGAAAGGTCTTCCTAGGGGATTTGCTCAATCACCTTCCCAGGGACTGAGGTGTGGCTTCCCAGATCCTCCTTTCTGCTCCTTCTGAAGACAGGAACGGCATCTTTCTTTCAGTCACCAGAAAGCTCCTTCTGTTGGCATGAATTTTCAAAGATGATTGAGAGTGGCCTTGCAATGGTATCAGCCAGCTCCACCAGCAATTGTGGGTGTATTCCAACAGATCTTATGGATCTGCATATGTCCAATGACCTGATGCAATTTGTTCACATGTTCCCAAGGATAAGGGACTTCCTTACTCCAGCCTTTCTCACTGGTGTCAGGGACCAGGGGCCTCTGAAGGCCCGTTGAAACAGTAAATAGTGAGGCAAAGGTGGCACTGAGTACCTTGTCCTTTTCTGTGTCCTTTGTCCCCAGGACTCCTGCCCCTTTCAGCAGCAGGCCCACATTTTACCTAGTCTTCCTTTTGCTGCTGATATACCTATGGAAGCCCTTCTTGTTGCCCTTCATATCCCTCACCAGGAGGAGGAAGTCATGCTTGACACCTCAGGTCTCACTTGGCACTTTCCTTCATGCCCACGATGAGGAGCAGTGTGTGTGTGTGATTAACCTGAGGGCCATACAAACAACAGCGCTCTCTCCACAATATCTCCCAAATCCAAGCCACCAACAAGCAGCAGACCTCCCTAGACAAGAGATCAGATCTGCATATCAGGGTGTCTGTCCACTGCAGCACCAAGCCTCTCTCCACTGGCACTCACCACTTCCTTCTATTGGTGGTCAGGCTCATCTGGCTCTCATGCTTCCCTTGACAGAGCTCTCTCAGTCCCTCATGTTTTCCGAGCATATGAAATGTATTCCATAATTGGAAATCTTCAGGTGGGGCAGGAGCCTTCCTTCTGGTTCCAGAAGTCACCAGCTCCCAGCTTTTGCCATTGTGAGTCTTTACTTGCCAGCTGGACAGAGCACTCCTCCTTTGATACAGTTGGAATTTTAGCTTTTCAAGCTGCAAAGTCTTGGATAAGATCTGGACAATCTCTGTTTTGTCATCTCTGATGATGGAGTACAAATGGAGTAGGAGTGGAGCTTCTGTTAGGCATAGCTGTATTTCTGTTTGAAACTAGAGGGCTGTGGGGATTACTCAAGGTTAATGGGAAGTATGCGCTCAATTTCAGCAGGCGCAACAACTCATTTGAGCATACCGGCAACAGAAAAAAATGTAGTACCTCGTATAAACTTCAGATTTTCTTCCATGCTTCCAAGAGCACTCCCCCATAACCCTGAAACAAACAAAAAATAGAAAATGTGCTTGAAGTGCTTGCTTTATAACAGTCTCACTAAGAATTCAATCCAAGTTTCCCTTTCAGGAGTACACTTCTCTTAACTTTCAAAATCTGTAAGACAATGTCTACATTGAAACTCCTTGCCTCATTTTCTGTTACTGCCTACCAAAGGGATTAGACATCTCCTGAGATTATTTACTCCTCTTCCTCCTGCTAGGTCTACATGCTTTTGTGGACCAGCTTTTTATGTTACTTAAGGCCAGAATCCCATGGAAAACATCAGGTACTCTGATGCTGCAGAACTCTTGGTCCAGCGCTTCCCTGGACCAGCCTCACACATCAGCCTGGAGGCATAAGTACTCTTCATGGATGTGTTGTGCTAAACTGCTCTTCCTTCTGAGTGAATTAAAGAATAAGAACTAGAGTGCTTTTTTTCTTCTTTTTTTTTTTTTCTTTTCCCCCATAGCATGATGCCAAGGGTATGTTCTGAAGAGACTGGGGCATGAAGTCATTAAACACAAGATGTGTCTAAGAAGGGTGCTGGGTATGTTTAGTCTTGACACAGACAGGTGAGGTGAGATCAGCAGCTATACCACTTAGGTAGGGAATGAAAGAACTTAGACCTGGCCTGAAACAGAGTGAAACAAATTAGCAAAATGGGAGCCACCAGTCCTCACAGCAGGATGTATCCAATCTGGGAAGCAACTCTCCCTGTAAAGTGAACATGCTGGGATTATAGAACATCCAGACTGGATGGTCAGTTGGAACTGTTCTATTAACTTCAGTAATCTGCAGTGTAGGTCTCTAACTTCCTATAGCGATGACAGAAAGTTGGTGCCAACATAGACAGTGGAGTGTAGAGAGGCATTTGGATGTTCCAGTTTGAACGTTTAAAGTGAGGCAAACTGCTCTCCAGGATTCACATACACACATGAATGCACACATTCATGGAGTAACAGATGCATTCTTGTTACCTACAGTAAGATACAGAATAGCTAAACCTATATTTTTTTCTACAAAGCAGAATTAGGAAGATTCACCTTGCATGTAACAAATGTGTTTCTTCTTCTTCTTTTCCTTCAGCTTACCCTTCTCAAATTCACTTCCAAAATATTTGGTACTCACGAAAGCACCCAAGGCAGTATATCCAGCCTCATGAGGAGTGAATTCAAACCAAGTCCCTGAGAAAAACCAAACAGCTTTGTCACTCAATATTAGAAAGCATAGCTGACCTCACTGTCCCAAAGTAGCATTTTGGTTGTTTTTCTCTTCATTTCTAAAGCCACCTGATATCAGCTGGCAAAGATCAACTGGCATCTGAGGAACAAAAGAAGCTGTAAGCATCCTACCACCTGCTCTTTGATATGCTCTTGGTATCCTTCCTATCTTGGCCCCCAGATGCCACACCAGAACAGTCTTGGTTTCCCACGGATCATGTGTCGTATTGCCCAGCTCCGTGCAGATCTCTCAGATGTGTTAGATACCTCAAGGGACTCTCGATGCTTGTGACCGGGTCTGCCTGCTCTAGCATTCTTTAGCGTCAATGATGAGAAGAGACTGGGCTTGATTCAAGTGCCCACATACATATAACTAGGAATCCATGGTACCTAGGGAGCTACGGTGAGCTGAGTCATCTGCATGAGGCTGACAGTTATAACACAGGACTGAACTAGCACTCATTCTTTTAGAAAAGTAGGTGAGGTAGGCAGAGTGTGGTGAGGCATCTCAAATGTGACCACAGGCATCTGTGTGGACAACTGAACTATTTGCTCCAGGGAGAGATCAATTCTTTTAACAGGTATGGAAAACAAAATCTGGTAGAAATGGTGAAACCTTTTGTTGGTTGTGACTGCACCCACCTGCCTAAACTGCAACCTACTTGTAATTTTATAACCCCTTCCTCGATCACATTTCCTTTCCAGAATGAAGTTCCCAGTTCTCACTCAGACCTTCCAGGAATATCACAATTCCAGGCCAGCTTGTGTGTTATAAATCAAGTCCCATCACCTTAAATCAAAGCCGACAGGCGGTAAGTGGAAGGATGCAGCCTGTCCTCTGTGCCAGTAGGGGTAGGAGAGACAGTCCAAGTTTTACACTGTAGTGAGGGAAAAGTCAGTTTAATGGGACAGGGTAAAAGTAGTTGTTGGAAAGTAAACTCCTTCATGTGAAGGCCGCCTTCTTAACTACTGAAAAGGGATAGAGTTGCCTAATTCTGTTTTAGAAGCACTGGATAATTCTGGGGCTCTGCATAGGACTGACAGGTACAATAGAGCATTTACAAGAGATCTATACCCTGCTGAGGACTCAGATGGAGGCCAAGGAGGTCTATGATGACACTAAATGCCTATGTTCAGGCTTCTACAGTTTGAAGATCGTTTTTCCTGATGTTTTGTTTAATCTGTTTAGGCCCATTCTGTTCCAGGGCTGCCTCACCTTATCCTGTTATGAAAGCCACTGTTACAGAATGTGATTCAGCCCCGGAAGTGCGTGTTTTTCTCCATTATCTATAAACAAAGACATAGGCTGACAAACTGCAATTGCATTTCAGCACTGCTAATGCCTGTCACTAAAGTTAAAGGAACCCAATGCATGGTATTTAACATACATTTAGAGTAGGAGCCCATATTTTACCTGGAAAGTTTTTTTCGCTCAGTCTTTCCTTATCCACTGCTGCATAAATTGGGTAAGGGTTTATTCCAGTCTCTGAGGCCTCCTTGTGGTCAGCCAGCTCATTCTCATCAAACTGGAAGAGAAGTATGGACTTCTGAAGGAACATAAAATGCCCCTCCTCTCTGCTATAGCAGTGAGAACACCCCCATTTAGGAGACTGGATTAACCGAGGAGCTGGATTAACCGCTTCTACCTTTCCACATCTAGAGAGATGTCCTGCTCTGAAATACTGCTTTGACTTCTACAACTCCTCAAAAAAACAGCCACCAAGGTCAAATTTAGTTGCAATTACTCTGAGATCTTCAAAATGCTCCCAAGGTGTTTGCAGTTAGTTTCTTACCTGCTTCAGTATTTGGTACACAAGACAGGAGGCCCAGAAGTCGGTGAGTGAGTAATGGTCATCTTTTGATGATTCCACTAAGGATTCTTCTGCTTTCGTAATATGCCAGGAGGAATTACTGAGTTTTTTGCACAGTTCTTCTTCCAAGGACATCAAATTTTCTGACCATTTCTCATGTCCATACAGGACGGACATGCACCTTTTAAAGAGAAAGAAAAGTCCTTTCTCTAGCAGAGGGGAAAGTGAACAGGGCTTTGCTTTTTTGTTTGAATCTGCATGCAGATACAGGAGTGTCTTTAAAAACAGATGGGAGGAGGAGGAAGTCCCAGGCTTCTACAGAAGCAAGGCACTTTACATCATAGAAAGGCATCGTTATTCCCTGATTGCTTGCTTCCCAGCTGCATACTGATGATATCATTTAATTAGTTAGATGACTCAAAGCTGCATTTCAGCTGGGTACACGCCATACATTAAGGGTAAATTCCTTCAGGAATACAGATTTTGCAGATAGCAAGAGTGGCAAAGGTGTGAAATCTGCCAAGACACAGATAATCCATCAAAAAACTTGGAACAAACTTAAACACGCAGAATGATTTACAACATGTTGTCATTTTGCGCTCAAGACTCGTGACCTTTTTTTGTCGGTTATTAGGACCAATAAAGCTGGTACACTTGCAGAGTGACATCATCTCCTACAAAAATTACAGTTCTCAGCCCGTGCTAGCTACCTGCAGAGATGTAAAGGCCCACCCTGCTCCAAGACTGACTCTGCAGCCTAATTCAGGAATAAATCAACATGTACAGCATTACCTTTGTCATCTAGAGCAACATGTGTCTTGATTCTGTGCGAGGAAGGAGATGTTCTGGATTACTGCAGACACCATATATGGTAGGTAACTAACCATAGCAGTGACAATTGAGGTGGCCTAAAGTGTTCAAGAGTTCCAACTTCATTTGACAGACAACACCACAAGATCTGTGGAAGATGTGTCTTCTTGAACCAGCTTCTGAAAACTAGGCAGGATTTCCTCCTAGGGCCTCTGAACTGTCACTGGAAGTCTGTCTTTAGAGAACATAAACTTATCCCCCTAAGTAAAATTGGAGGAGAGCTGTGTATGTCACATACAGATATATGTCCTGACATCTAAATTCAGGTGTGCTAGGATCAGAGTTCCATCCCTACAGGGCAGATGTCTGAATGTGACCTATAAGCTAGGTTCCCTTCACAATCACTTCAGTGTAATGAACAATCCTGGCATGTCATTGACCCGCTGCACATGGGCCTTAAGGTAAAATGGCTCATGAATGCCATTTCTTTTCATTGCATATAAGGTAAACCTAAAAAAGTAAGTGAAGTATGAACGCTCAAGACCATAACCGTACATATATAGTGCCATTTAACCTGCCACAAAGATGAGTGGTATCACCACAGATTTGTCAGATTTGGTGCAGGAGGCCCAGTGCTCTTCCAAACTGGTAGGAGACCAGCAAAGTAAGTACCTGAAATGGCGCTAGGTGTTTGCATTTAGGCACCTGACTCATTCCTGTACTTGGGAGATGTAGCTTAGTGGCATGGGCCCCTCTTAAATATACCACAACCTCTACTTAAACAAGCCCTTGTGCTTCTGAGTAGTGTTACCTAGAAGTTTTCAATGCTTTCCTGGTTGTTTATCCCTTTTCTGCTCCTCACAGCCTGTAAACAGGTGGAAGAGTCTCCTCCAGAAGGCAAGACCAAATGCCCAAGTGAGCTCTTTCTTTGAATCACCATTGAGAGGTGCTAATGCCTTCCTCTCCGGGGATGAAAAGTCAGTCTTGCTGAACTGTAGTTAATGTCACGAATATTCCCTCTGCACAGGCAAATACCTCACCTACCACTCGATGCATCCGTTGTGAGCCCAACAAGGAGTTCTGAACAGTGATAAAAGTGTTGGCATTGATATTGTACCCATGGAGCAGGCAAAACGTTCACAATCACACCAGACAACAGGCACCTACCAAGTGGATCCCGACACCCCACACAGATACATGACAGCATCCAAGAAATTCTGTTTCTTCAGCTCCACCAAGGTTCCTAGCAGGGCTATCATGGCACGCAGGCCTCCGCCTGATCCCAGAACAACAATATTAGGCACGTTATTCTGGGGAGTAGAAGACAAAAACCAGGTTTCTTTTAGAGTAAAGCCTTAACAGACAGACAGGGCTAAAGGCTATTGCAATTCTCACCTGACCCACTTCCTTGCATTAGGACACATTTCATAATCTGCCTCTTTGCCCCTATTTCTCATTACCTTTACATCACAGTCACAGAATGAGTTCTCCTTTGTATTGTGCTATCACTTGTCTTCCTGCTACTGAAATTTCTTGTGGCTGTGTTTCTGTGTTGCACCTTCAAAATATAAATACTCATTGTGTTTCTCTAGATGTCACCTCTATTACCTTTTTGTCACCAAGACTTTTTTTTCTCCCCAGAAGAGGCAGGTAGAACTATTACCGTCAGCCACAGAAATTTCTCAAGAAACATGTACTGGCTGGAACAGAGTCAACTTTCTTCATGGCAACCCATATGGTGCTGTGCTTTGGATTTGTGGCTAAAAAGGTATCGATACCACACCATATGTTTTGTACATGTATATACAGTTGTGTACATGTACATGCACACACCAATGTTTTGACTGTTGCTGAAAAGGATTTTCTCCCTTTCCCATGGGAGAGGGGAGTTAGCAAGCAGCTCTGTGGATGCTTGATTGTTGGCCCATGTCAACCCACTGTGCATGCTGTAAGGATTAAATGAGCATGGAGTAAACCAAAGATGTGTGCGGAGTTATACTGTATGCCTGTGTTCACGGCATATGAAAAAGCAGAGGTGATGGTGTTCCTGTACCATTGTACGTGATGGTGTGCATCTGAGGATGAAAGGGTCCAAAGGTAGAGATGAACGTGTACAGAAGAATGCGCAGAGAGATTAGACGTGTGTGTGTGCACGCTTACTAGGACACAAACACATTCAGGTGGTTAACAGTGTGTGCCTTCCGAATGGTGCATATAAACATATATGCGCACATATGCACATACATATAGATTTATAGAAATATGCCTGTATATCAATATGTGCAAGGGCAAGTTGGTTAATTAATTAATTAGCTGATGGACATAGGAATTGTAGCTGCGAATTCCACTAAAAATTCAGTGTCCTGCTCCCTTTTTTCTCCTTGGAAATTCCCAGCCTGACTCCTTTTCCCAGCAGTGGACAAGAAAGCCTGCACTGGAAAACTTGTGATGACAGCTTCCTAGGCACTGGACCTCACTTCAAGTGGCACTCTGTGTGCCATTTACATCACTGGAGTGTAAGCCTTCTTTCCTGAATAGGACCGCCAGTGCTTACCTGGTCACAATGAATGCCAAGCTTTTTCAGACACATCCATACTTTTTCTTTTCTCTTCTGAGTGGCTTTTATCTCACCTTCTGAGAGATCGTGAGACAGACGGACTTCATTGCTATCCTGGCATACAAAGTGAAACACATTCAGAATATTTCTCACTGCAAGAAAATCAATATATGGGATCCATGCAGACAAGCCAGCTTTTTGCAGACTAGCCAGTATTTGCTCTGAGTCAATACCTAACAGCATCGTAAAGATCAGGGAACTCATTTTTGTTTTACATTTTAAATACAGGAAGAAAGAGGCTGTATTTATGAACCTAGTAAAATGAAGAGGAAGGAACACAAATATTCCAGTTCTTCCAGATAAGACAGTCCTTAAACTCCCGACTGAACAAAACAGTCCATTTTCTAAAAAGAAACATTGCTGTGCTTGTTACTATTTTTCACCATAGTAACAGCAAATCTGAAATATTTTTTCTTGTTGATGCGATTTATCAAATTCAGTGAAATTCACCAGTTGATTTCCTTGAGCCAATGGTGTATTTTTCAGTTAAAAACAAATGTCTAAGTTGACCTAATGTTCACAGAAGAAATACAACTTTCCCAGGTTTGTCTTTTCGATCAGGTATATGCCTGTGGCATCATTCATCCCACTTAACCTGTAACTTCAACCTGAAATCTGCAGTCCCCTAAGCATCCTTAAACATCAGTGGAGAGCAAGAAGCATGTCTAGGGTCCCACTCCTAAGCCATATTTCAGACACTCTAGAGGTGCCTGCTTAACTCCACTATGAAATGCATTCACAACTAGTTCATATGTAGAAACCTATAAAGCAGATGCTTAAAGTCAGGTGAGATGGATCCTAGCCTTGTTGTGATTCATGTCCTGGAGGATCCTCTTTAGTTATCGTGTAGAGAGGAAGTCTCAAAATGTTGAAGTTAGTCCTTACAAATACTTTACAGGGCAATATTAGTGTGAAGTACATAGAACATGCATTTTATGAAACAAGTGTCATAGAATGCGGACAATGAAGCAGCCAGAAGAGGGATTAGGAAATAGAGGGAAAACAAGGGTAGAAAAAACATACCTGGGCAGCCATTGAGATGTCTGTCTTTGCTTCCTGGAGACCTGGTAAAAGGGAATGCACAGCAATGTCTTACCTCAGAGTAACTTTCAAACTGCAAAGGAGCTCAATTTATTTTCCTACAACCCTCACCCAAAGTTTAAAAAAAAAAAAAAGTGCTAAAAGAAGGACTGAGTAATTATCACGTTGCATCATGGTAGTCATCACCTAGGATTAATGATTTGCAGCCTGAGGGCTTTGACTGCTCCACCTTGTCAATATTTGCCAATATTGCCACAATTTCCACAGAATTCTAGCACATGAATATGAGAGGTTTGATGCCAAAAGAATTAATAAATATTGTCTATATCTGAAGGCAATCAAATGACCATCATTAGCCTAAACAGCTACACCACCATTAGCTGTTACTACTTACTTGACTCAGTCTGATTGGATAACTTCTATGAAAAAGCTGTTTCAAATTCCCAGAATTCAGCTTCCTAAGGGGAGAATGGAAGCTTCCTGATACAGGTTGACTATCCCTTTGGCCTGACTCCCAGCTTTAACAACCTAACCTCAAGAAACAGATAAAGTGTAGTCTTATGGGTTTGTGCTTGTGTATACAAACCAAATGGCAATACTCCAGTTCCCTGTAAGCGCTGAATGCAATATTCATGATGTGCCTGCCCAGGTCCTAGTGTCTCCATCAGAATTTAAAAGGCCACTACTGCTACCCAATAGAGGTTTAGTCCCCGTATGGCCATGCTTCAATGTTCTTTTTTTCCCTGGTATCATGACTCATTTTATGAACTGCAAGTATGGGCCCTCCTTAATAACAAAGACACAATACTTTGCTAACCAGTATATGTCATAGTCTGTTGATCACAGAAAACTGATGAGATGGCAACAGTATAAAATAACACCCACCTAATTCCTCCTTCCACCATTAGAGATGAGCTTAGGGCACAGGTTAACTGCTTCCCAGTTGCACAGCCTAAAGCACTAGCTGGTTGTGCATGTGTCTCCTGTTTTATGCCCATGGTCTCAGAGAATGCCCACACAGACTGAATCCCGAGTGCCCAGCAAAGTGCTCAGCCCAGCCAATAACTATAAAAAAATGGAAAACAACAGATGCATCATTCAGATAAAGTGAGTTTTCCTTTGGGAGATCATAAAAAAAAAGTGCTTGTTTTCCTCCTTTGATTAGGTAAGGAACAAAAATATCCCCATGACTCCAAGTGAAAAAAATAATTTGGGGGGGGGTCAGGCACTTTGCAAAAAAGCAACCAAAATGGATATGTAGGAAGGGCAATTGGATGATAGAGTCAATGGATATGTGAATTTGTGCCTTGTTCTGTGTAGTAAAAATTCTCCCTAACATGAAGTCTATTTGCTTCCTCTTTACCACTCTTTGGAACTTTGCCAAGCTTTAAATGTTGTGATATCAACTTAACATGTTGTGATGAAAATCACCCTCTTTCTAGTATTCATAGAATCATAGAATCATTTGGGTTGGAAAAGACCTTTAAGATCATCATGTTACTGTAAGCCTGCCATCCCACCACTAAACCCTGTCCCTAAGCACCTCTTCTATTTCCAGAATCTACAATGGAGAGAAACAGGTCATATGAACAACACACATCATTTTCCAGCAGGAGGTGGGAGACTATCCTAGAGCTAGCTAAGAACACAAATACATGGTAGTACCTCTCCTGACCAGAAGATTTGTCCATGTTCTAGTACATGGGAAATAATATTTATGTCCCCTCAACAGATTGCCTTTGATGCCCTCAATTAATTGGATAGATTTCAAAGAACGTTGGCTGAATTAGCTAACGAGATTCCCTTGGAACTGTCCCTGTTGAGCTGGAAGGAAAGAAATTAAACAGTTATAAAGCATGTATTAAACAGATTCCTCATTAATGTGTATATGCATAGCAGACTATGAACAGAGAGCTGATGAAGAGAGATACTTATCCTAACTTTTAAGTTGTTTATTGCTGCTAATTCTTCCACATTGGCATAGTAATAATTCAACAGATGGGCCAATGCGTACTTCAGTCTTTGGGGGGGTGTCCTGTCTACACAGCTTTCTTCAACAAACTATCTTGCATCCCACAAGAAAAAATTTTCCTCAAAAATCACTCTGAACATTTAAAAAACATTGCTACTGAAGAAGGCTTCAATGTCAGTTGTAAAAAACCGTCATGCAACCACTTCTCTATTTCACAAAATCAGGTTCTGCTGCATAGAACAAACCATTTGTACCACTGGAACGTGGTCCTTGGACCCTAGGCCACTTTGTACTGGTTGGGACCTGGTCAGGAAGCAAAGCCCTGCTTCTACCAGGCCAAGTAATGGACGGTGCCTGCAACAAAATCTCTGGCCAACAAGGATTATAACCAGAGAATATCATGTTCAACCTGCCTGCCTTTCAGTAATTCAGCAAAACACCTGTGTGTGGGCTGAATGACCCCAGGATTTCTCTAGGTCTACCTGGAAGAGGAAGAAACCTTCTTAAGAAGCTCACCCCAATTCTCTCAGGCAGGGTGCCAAGCACGTGATAAGGTGCTTATCTCCCTCCCTTAAATACATATTAACCTACCAGTCCCAAGCAAGCTGGTGTATGGAGAACCATGTTGCACAGAGGTACTAGGTGGACCTAATAATTGAAAAAGATACCTCACTGAGAGAACTCAGGGGCCGGTAGGGAAGAACAAGGATATGGCTAAGACCGAAACAAAAATGATGATGCATTGAGGTACTCAGCTCTTAAACTGAGTGTTTAAGCGAGAACAATTACAAACTTACTGCAGAAGACATAAGGAAATGCATCTGGAAAATATAAAAGAAACCCAGAGAAGTGACCATGGATCAATAAATACAAAGCTCCTGCGCAGTCTCAGTTTGACTTTTGTTAATGCAGAGCAACAGCATGACGCTGAGTTGCTACCATTTGATTCATAAGTGACAGCAGCCCTCTGGTAGGTGCCCATTTTTATTAATTAGCTGTAAAGCAAGTGGCTGCAATGCAGACAACTGTGAATGGCCAGAGGAGAATGGGGCAAATGAATCCTAACCCCGGTGCCCTCACAGCTTTATCCTGCCATAGCTTATTGAGCCAGGACTCCTCCCTCATTTCACATGTCCTCCAGGCAGATGTCTGCACAAGAGCTGGAAAGGCTCCTCTCCTAGTCAATGGAGAGAGTTAGGCATTTAGTACAATTAGTCAGAGATCATCCCAGTTTCACCTGAGAGCAACCGTTCTGCCGCCGCAGTGCTCTTGGAACTCCAAGCTTCCAGCTGCGATACCAGAAGGGACTGCGTTTCATCTCTGGCATTTGTCAGCTACATGCGGATGGCTCAGCCACCTTAGGGTGCATAGACGGACACAGTACACTTGACATGCACCCTTAACATTTAGCCAGAAGAACCTCAACCTTTATGCAAGCATCAATAAAATAAGTGAGAAACAACCGCTTTTGTTTGCATTGCCAGGGGGGTGTTTCAAATGCGAGTTTTCTTCATCTGCACACTCAGGAGGGTGTTTCCAACCACAGTGGTTGCACTGTTGTCTTGGTACAAGGTGACAAGTGTCAAGGTTAGGCTACTCTGAGCAATCTCATGGCCTTGTCTTCCCATGGAGGATCAGCATATTCAAGACGGGGACGCTGAGGTGCACTGAGGTCCCTCTCTATGGAGGGTCAGCTGATTCCCTAGAACCTTGATCTTGAGTGGAGTCCGCAATGCAAGCAGACCTAATGAACAGTGAGCTGAGGCCCAGAGAGAAGCTCCAATCTGTGTGAGAACAGCACAGCAGATGCCTCAGAAGTAGGACATGGGGGGGGAGCGCTTCACAGCCATAACATTTCAGTTCTGTGTGGGCAGGCAAAACACCTAGGGCATAAACCAGTTCCCCAGTGTCTGAAACACTTAAGTCTGTTTTAGGTAGGCTGCAAAGGTTTCCATCATATTGTGTCATGCAGAGGAACTTACTGGAGAGGTCAAGGTTGGTGGTAGCCTGGGATGCAGTGATCATGCCCCAGTGGATTTCACAATTGTGAGGGATATAGGCCAAGCAAAAAGCATAGTCAAGACTCTAAAACTTGGAAAAAACAACTTGCAGATGTTTAAGGGACTGCTGGATGGCACCCTCTGGGAAACTTCCCTCATGGAGTTGGGCTTGTTCAGCCTGGAGAAGAGAAGGCTGCCAGGAGACCTGATTGTGGCCTTGCAGTACTTAAAGGGAGCCTATAGGAAAGATGGGGAAAATCTTTTTAGTAGGGATAGCCGTGACAGCACAAGGGGTAATGGTTTTAAACTGAAGCAGGGTAGGTTTAGACTGGATATAAGGAAAAAATTCTTTACAGTGAGGTTAGTGAAACAGTGGAACAAGTTGCCCAGAGAGGTAGTGGAGGCCCCATCCCTGGAAACATTCAAGACCAGGTTGGATGGGGCTCTGAGCAACCTGATTTAGTTAGCGGTGTCCCTGCTCACTGCAGGGGCGTTGGACTGGGTGACCTCTAGGGGTCCCTTCCAACCCAAAACATTCTATGATTCTATGGATAAAAGAGCAGAACAGGGATGGCAGCTATTTGAAGACATTTTTCTTAGAGTGCAAGAACTATTGATTTCCATGTGCAAGAATTCAGGCAAGGAAGGCAGGAGACCAGCATGGCTCAGTAAGGACCTCCAGGCCTCTTGAAACACAAGAGGCAGGGGAAGTAGGGCCACATATCCTGGGAAGAATACAGGAAAAAAGCCTGGGTACGTAGGGATGGGATCAGGAAAGGTAAGGCACAGCTGGGGATGAATTTGGCAGGGGATGTGAAACATAGAACTGTATTTACAGGCAGCCAACATGGCTTCACAAAGGGAAAGTCATGACTGGCTAATCTGGTGGCCTTCTACAAAGGAACGATTGCATCAGTAGGAAAGGGAAGAGCTATGGATGTCATCTACCTGAACTTATGATGCACTCTTGGGCCTTTGACACAGTCCCACCACAACATACTTGTTGCTAAATTGGAGACATATGGGATTGATGGATGGATTATTTGCTGGATAAGGAATTGGCTGGATGGCTGCATCCAAATGGAAACCAGTGACTAGTGGTGTCCCTCAGGGGTATGTATTGGGACTGATACTATTCAAGATCTATTAATGCCACAGTCAGTGGGGTTGAGAGTTCCTTCAGCAAATTTGCAGATGACACCAAGATGAGTGGTGCAGTTGATTCACTAGAGGGAAGGGATGTCATCCAGAAGGACCCTGACAGGCTGGGGGAGTGGGTCTGTGTGAACCTCATGAAATTCAACAAGGCCAAGGGCAAGGTCCTGTACCTGGGTTGGGGCAATCCCCACCACCAATACAGACTGGGGGATGAATGGATTGAGAGCAACCCTGTGGAGAAGGATAGCAGTGGATGAAAAAATGAACCTGAGACAGTATGTGTGCTTGCAGCCCAGAAAGTCAACCATACCCTGGGTTCTATCAAAAAGTGTGGCCAGAAGGTCAAGGGAGGTGATTCTCCCCCTCTACTCCACACTCATGAGACCACCTGGAGTACTGCTTGGATACAGCCCACTTAAAGGAAGGGAATTAAAACAGAAAATATGAGGCAAGTTCACAGTTTTTGTTATTGAATTCTGTGAGATACCAAGACACGTGTGCCCCTCCCAGCCTCTTGAGCAGGTGGCAAAGAAGGGCAAGCTGAAAAAGTCCTTGACTAGTCCAAGCACTACTTAACAACTACAACATCAGTGTGTTATCAACATTCTTCTCACACTAAATCCATACCACAGCACTGTGCCAGCTACTAGGAAAAAATTTACTCTGTCCCAGCCGAAACCAGGACAGTATCCACCCCTTATTCTATAACATCTACAGCATGCCCAGGTCCCATCCTCTCCAATACATTCAAGTTATTCACCACCACTTCCCCCCTCTTTTGATGTATAGACACAGATATCATTCCCTCAGTCTACGGACATCCCTCTACAATGTCCACTGGGTACACTGAGTCCGTGAATTTGGGCTCCATCTGTTGCAAGAGTCTTTCAGGGCAGGAGAGGTGGTGTGTGGTGTTGGGTTGTTGCGTGCTGAAGCTAGTTCTGGTTCCATCACTGCTGCCCTTGCTCAGTTTCATCAAAGTTCATTCTTCATTAATCTGGGTGATTCTTACTGTAATGCCATTTATATGACACATAGCAACCATCAAAGTGATGGCATAGAGTATTATACAGCAATTAACATCATATCATTCAGTTAATTGGCTATTCTCACCCCAAATCACATCCCCTTGAGGTACCCATTGGACTTCCCCATCCTCCTGCATCTCCCACCAAGTGCAACCAGGTCCTTGAGCAAAAGCAACCCCCAAATGGGTTTGTGGTATTAACCCAGACTGTCTGCTCCAGCATGTTTTTTACATGCACTACAGGGACTTTTTCCCCTTCTACTGTACGTAAGAGGTTTGACTGGGCAGGCCAGATCGATTGGCAGATCCCCTAGTGCTGACTGACCAGGTGGCCTTTCCTAAATGTGTATCCCAATGTTTGGATGTCCCAGCACTCACTGCTCTCAGGGTAGTCTTTGACAGTCCATTGTATCATTCTGTTTTCCCAGAGGCTGGTGTGTGACAGGGGATGGGATATACCCACCCAATGCTGTGATCTTTGGCCCAGGTGTATATGAGGATGTTTCAGAAATAAGTCCCGTTGTCTGACTCAATTCTTTCTGGGGTCCCATGTCACAACAGGACTTGCTTTTCAAGGCCCAGGATAGTGTTCTGGGCGGTGGCATGGGGCACGGGATGTGTTTCCAGCTGTCCGGCAGTTGCTTCCACCATGGTGAGGACATGGCGCTTGCCTTGGCAGGTTTGTGGGGCTGTGATATGATCAATCTGCCAGGCCTCCCCATATTTGTATTTCAGCCACCATCCTCCATACCAGAGAGGCTTTAACCGCTTGGCTTGTTTGATCACAGAGCATGTTTAACCTGTGCAATAGTGTCCATTGTTAAGTCCACCTGTTGATCACGAGCCCATCTATATGTTGCATCTCTTCCTTGATGGCCTGAGGTGTCATGGGCCCACTGAGACAGAAATTGTTCAACCCTTGTATTGCCAGTCCAGATCCACCTGAGCCACTTCAATCATAGTAGCCTGATCCACCTGCTGGTTGTTTTGATGTTCTTTGGTGGCCCAGCTCCTGGGTACATGAACATCTACGGATGTACCTTTACAACCAGATTCTCTACCCGGGCAGCAATATCTTGCCACGATGCAGCAGTCCAGATGGATTTGCCTCTACGTTGCCAGTTGCTCTGCTTCAGTTGCTGCACCCACCCCCACAGAGCATTTCCCACCATCCATGAATCAGTATAGAAATAGAGCACTGGGCATTTCTCTTTCAGCAATATCCAAAGCGAGCTGGATGGCTTTCACCTCTGCAAACTGACTCAATTCACCTTCTCCTTCAGCAGTCTCTGCAACTTGTCCTATAGGCCTCCATACAGCAGCCTTCCACCAACGATGCTTTCCCATAAGATGACAGGACCCATCAGTGAACAGGACACATTGCTTCTCATTTTCTGACAATTTATTATACATTGGGGCCTCTTCAGCACACACCACCTCCTCCTCTGGTGATATTCCAAAATCTTAACCTTTTGGCCAGTCCGGGATCACTTCCAAGATTCCTGGGTGATGTCTTGTTTGAGCCCGTTGTGTAATCAGTGCGACTCACTTACTCCACATAGCATCAGTTGCATGGTGTGTAGACGGGATCTTCCCTTTGAACATCCAGCCCAGCACCAGCAGTCGGAGTGCCAGGAGGAGCTCTGCTTCAGTACCAACCACTTCCGAAGCAGCTCAAACCCCTCCATATGCTGCCAATATCTCTTTTTCGGTTGGAGGATAGCAGGCCTCAGATCTTCTGTATCTCTGACTCCAAAACCATAGGGGTCGGCCTCGAGTCTCCCCTGCTGCTTTCTGCCAGAAGCTCCAGGTAGGGCCGTTCTCCCTGTCTGCAATGTAGAGCACATTTCTTACATCTTGCCCTGCCCAAATCAGCAAGGGCTACTGCATGAACTGTCCCTTGTTTAATTTGGCCAAAGGCTTGTTGTTGCTGAGGGCCCCATTTCAAATTGTTCTTCCAGGTCACTTGATAGAGAGGGCTTACAATCTGGCTGTAATTTGGAATATGCTTCATCCAAAAACCCACAAAGCCCAAGAAAGCTTGTGTTTCCTTTTTGCTAGTTGGTGGAGCCATGGCTGTTATTTTGTTGGTCACGTCCACTGGAATCTGACGACATTCATCTTGCCATTTGATTCCTAAAAACTGGACTCTTGTGCAGGTCCCTTGACTTTGCTTTGTTGTATGGCAAAACCGGCCTTCAGAAGGGCTTGGACTATTTTCTTCCCTTTCTCAAAAACTTCTGCTGTGTTGCCCCACACAATGATGTCATCAATGTATGGTAGGTGTTCCGGAGCCTTACCCTGCTCCAGTGAAGTCTGGATCAGTCCATGGCAAAGGGTAGGGCTGTGTTTCCACCCCATAGGAATTTGATTCCAGGTGTACTGGATGCCCCTCCAAGTGAAAGTAAACTGTGGCCTGTACTCTGCAGCCAAAGGGACTGAGAAAAATGCATTCACAATATCAGCTGTGGCAACCACTTGGCTGCCTTAGACTCCTGATCGTATTGAAGTACTAGTGCATCTGACACAGCAGCACTCAGCGGTGGTGTGACTTCATGCAGGCCACAGTAGTCCACTGTCAGTCTTCACTCTCCATCAGACTTTCTCACTGGCCATATGGGACTGTTAAAGGGTGAGCGAGTCTTGCTGATCGCTTCTTGGCTCTCCAGTTGATGAATCAGCTTATGGATGGGAATCAGGGAGTCTCGATTGGTGCAATATTGCCGCCAGTGCACTGTTGTGTTAGCAATCGGTACCTGTTGTTCTTTGACCCTCAATAACCCCACAACAAAAGGGTCCTTTGAGTCCTTCGAGAGGGCAGGGCACACAGCTGCTTAATTTCTTCTGCCTCCAAGGCACCTATACCAAAAGTCCACTGGTACCCTTTTGGGTCCTTGAAATACCCTCTCCTGAGGTAGTCTATGCCAAGGATGCACAGAGCCTCTGGGCCAGTCACAGTGCGGTGCTTTTGCCACTCATTCCCAGTTAGGCTCACTTCAGCCTCCAATACAGTTGGCTGTTGAGATCCCCCTGTCACTCCAGAAATACAGAAGGGTTCTGCCCCTTTATACCTTGATGGCCTTAGGGTACACTGTGCACCAGTGCCCACCAGAGCTCTATACTTCTGTGGGTCTGATGTGCTAGGCCATCGAATCCACACGGTCCAGTAAACCCAGTTGTCCCTTTCCTCCACCCGGCTGGAGGCAGGGCCCCTCTTCTTCTGGTCACAGTTGCTCATGGTTTGCATACATGAGTCAGGAGTTCCTTCATCACAATCAGAATTAAGATCAGCCTTCTTCATTCTGTCTGAAAAAACTGCAATCTACTCTGTCACTGGAAACTGGAGCAACAAGTTTCCTGAAGAACCCCCTTTTCTGGTTGTTTTTCTTTGCAAGTCATGTACCCGTGCCTCTAGGGTTGAGGTAGGTTTTCCATCCCATTTCCTCTTGTGATGGTCCCCCTCTTTCATCCTCCCTTTCTAAACAAGTTGACTTTCTCTTTCAAGATTTCTTCTTGTGTATAGGGTTGACTGATAATGGCATGGATTGGCTCCCTGGTTCAGCCACAGCGCCTGTCACCAGAGTTTGAGGGGCCACAGTGCCTGCTGTGGGGGTTGGAGTAGCCAGAGCACCTGTCACAGGAGTCGATCTTTGGATGGTATTCTTAAGTAGTTGTTTAATCCTGAGTAAGACCTGAACCCCATTCAGGAGAGAGAGCAATAGGACCACGTTGGTTTGAACATCCCAAGGATATTAAAAATTCTCAGGATCTGTTGTAACTAGCCTGGAGAAGAAGGGGAAGATGGAATAAGATGTCTCCCCTGTAGGCTGGCTCTCAAGGAGAAAAAGTGAAAAGTATAATTATTAATAATTCCCAATAGATGGCTCCCGAAATACAGAGGTGACAGCAATGCTGAGTACTAATACAAGATTGATCTCATGACCAATATTTTTGTCATAGCATCAGCCAGTATTACACAGTACAGCAAAGCAATAACCTTAATCCACTGGCCAGAGGTGATGACCAGCACCACAGGGAGTGCATACAGCATGTAAGGTGTTACATAGCACAGCTCTGAGACCAAGGACAACAACTCTGAGAGCAAATAAACCAACATTGCGGCCAGTGACTATGAGACCAATATAATGAATACTCATCACAGATTCGTTTTAACATGCTCTGGTCAGATCTGTCATTATCTCAACCCTTCAAGCCCCACGTTGGGCACCAAAAAGGACTGTGGTGGTTTAACCTATCCAGCAGATGAACACTACACAGACAGCCGCTCGCTCGCTGCCCCCCATCCCTCAGTGGCATGGGGGAGAGAATAGGAAAAAAAGTAAAAACCCGTGGGTTGAGATAAAGATGATTTAATAAGAAAAAAGAATAACAATAGTAATAATAAAAAATATGAATAGCATATACAGAATGTAGAAAACAAGTGATGCACAATGCAATTGCTCACCACCCGCTGACTGATGTGCCCACCCTGTCCTGAGCCACTATCCCTCCTCCCCCCCCTGGCCAACCCCCCCCCCCCCCCCCCCTCCCCCTGCCCCGAGCCTGATGTCCTATGGTCTGGAATAGCCCTCGGGCCAGTTGGGCTTGGCTGTCCTGGCTGTGGCCCCTCCCAGCTTCTTGTGCTCCTGGCAGAGCAGGGGAAGCTGAAAAAGTCCATGACTGGTCTAGGCACTACTTGGCAACACCTAAAAACATCAGTGTGTTATCACCATTCTTCTCATACTCAATCCAAAACACAGCACTGTGCCAACTGCTAGGAAGAAAATTAACTCTGTCCCAGCCGAAACCAGGACAGAAAGATTCATCACATAGCAAGACAGTCATCAATTAAAACTAGAACAAAGCATCTTTGTTCCATGAGCTGAATGGAGCTATTAGTACAACTACGCTTATAAATTAGAATTTTCACTTAAATACACTCAAGCTATGGGAGAAAAAAAGAAGACAAAGATGCCAGTATCCAATAGCTTTCCCTTAACTTCTTTATATCACTATTTGCCCAGTTCATACACTACGGCTGAAAATCTTTGCAGCTTGGATGTACTCTGTGAGTTCACATTGTTTTGGCCTATGTTTGAAACCCTGTGTGAATCCTGAACAGTTGCCAAGGGCCTGAGTGCACCAGGAGGTTCTGCAACCTCTTCCTCCTCCTGCCCATACCCCAGGGCTTAGCTGCCTGTACTTAAGGTCAGCTCTGATCTGGCACCTTGAATCAGACTAGTAAACATACAGCTATGCTGTGAGAGGCCTCATCAGGGGCCACCATCCTTTGGCTTGGGAGCTGCTTTTAAGATCCAACTCTTGCTTTGGTTCCTTCTCTGAACTACACTGTAGGTGTCCCTGTGCCCAGCCTTTTGCCTTGCTGATCCTGAGGCAAAAAGAGGCATTGAGTACCTTGGCTTTTCCCAAGTATTATGTCACAACTTGCCCTGAGCAGCAGGCTGTGGGATATCTGAAGAATCAAGGACACTTAGTGAACAATCCAGACCAAAAGGACTTGTTATGTTTGTGAGCAGTAAGCCTCAAGGACATTGTGGGAGACACCTGCAGTCAGAAAATGATGAGAACAACCTTGAGAAGAAGAAGAAAAGTTGGTGTACGTGACTGAGATCAGAAAGCAAAGCAGGACACAGACGGAGAGGACCATGTGCATGGACAAGAGATTTTAATGAATCATATCGTAACTAAGAGCGCGTGGACAGACATAGTTAACCAATTAGTAAAGAGCTTGTGCATGATAAGGTAGTAGAAGAGCTATATTAACCGGGATGTATCAGCGATAAATTGGCATTTGCTTGATCAAATTGATCGTGTGCAGTGTCCATGACTTCTGCATCGACAGCAGGCCCACATAATTTTTTCCTTTCCTTTCTTTTTTCTGCCAAAGAATTACAGGAGACATCTTATTAATCATCACATCCCTTGCTACTTTCCACGGCAGAAGAGTTTTGTCTTTCTGAACTCCATCCCTATCTATCTCCATGCCTGCTCACTGCAGGGGGGGTTGGACTAGATGACCTCTAAAGGTCCCTTCCAACCCAAAGCATTCTATGATTCTATGATATCTTGTGTTTTTCCTGGATAGACCATCCCCACTTCCACTGTCTGAGTACTTCCTTTTTGCATGTGAGTTCAGAGAGGAGTTTTTTATTCATTCATGTTGGCCAACTTTACCATACTTGTTCAGCTTGCTACATGTTGGTCAGAACTGTTCTCATGTTTTGAGGAGGTGTCCTCCTCAGTGATCAGTCAGGTCTTCTGGGGCCTCTCAGCCCTCCAAGGCGGTCTTTTATGTGATCCAGCCAAGCAGCTCCCTGAAAAAAAGCAAATTCTACTCTCCTGGAATCTAGGGTTGTAATTATACTATTTCTATTATTCACTTCTGTCAGAATGTTAAGCTTTTCAGACTCATGGTCACTGAAAAAAAGGCTGCCCTGAAGCTTCACATGCCCAATCTTTTCTTATCTGTTCTTTAGGAATATTAGCTCCCTGAGAGCATCTCCCCTAATCAGATCTTCAGTCACTTCTGACAAGGTATTTTCTTTGACCCACTCCAGAAATCTCCTGGATTGTTTGTGCCCAGGTCTGTTGTCCTTCCAGCAGCTATCAGGTTGGTTGATGCCTTTTACGAGTGCCAGGCCTTGTGATCACCATAGTTCTTCCATCTGTCTATGGAAGGTTTCATCTACTTCCTTTCCTTCATCAAATGATCTGTAGTGGATGTCCACAGTGTCACCCTTGTGGGTCTGTCCTCTGATCCTTACCCATACACTCATCACCTGTTCCAAGGCAAAGCTCAGTGTAATCCAGCTGCTCCTTGACAGGGATCAGTGCCTCTTCCTCCCTCCATGTGTCTGTAACCTCAGTAAGACCATAGCTCTGCAGCTGTGCACAGACTTCAAATTTCTTCTGTTGCTTTCCCATGCTGCATATGTTTGTGTACGAGCACTTGATAATGTCCCTAGTCACTGCTTTTACAAAGGGGATGCAAATACCTCACCACCGTGCCATCCCCCAGACAATTCCTCACTGCCCTTCCTGTGCCTTCATTTCTCTCCAGATTATGGCAATTCTTCATTGCTGTACTTAGTTTAAAACCCTCTTCATTCACATATTGACAAAAACACTCTTGCTCCACTTTGTTAGATGGCTCCTATCCCTTCTTGGCCATCCTTGTTCCTCAAAGAGTGTTCTGCGATTGTAGAAGCCAAAGCCCTGATTGTGACATCAACCATGCGACCAGATGTCTACCTACTGGATGTGTCCATTCCTATCTGAGACTTTCCCTTTCTCCTGCAGGACCAAGGAGACCACCCAGGTTCTACACTCACCCACAGGGATCTGTAGTCACTTTTGAAACCTTCAGGTGATCCCCATGCAATATCAGTTCTGTCCCTATGAATGAGAAGCAAAAGATAATTGACTGAGAACTGGACAAACCCCAACAGTGTCTCTGCAGCTCCTCTGACTTGAGCTCCCATCAAGCAGCAAAACTCACCAAGTTGATTGGATAGATGCATCTCTCAGTCAACCACAGTACACAACCTCCAGTAATTATCACATTCCTCACCTTCTTTGTGAAGACACTTGGATGATGCTCAGCTGACACTGATGAAAAGTGTAGATTTGCAGTCCAGGAAGGGACATTTTTTGAGATGCTGGAAGTGACAAGCTTCAACTCTTCCCTCTCTTGGAATTTTCCGTGTACCTCTTTTCTGAGGGTAGTGGTGTCTCCTTTACAGATATGAAGGGGCTCTGCTGCACAGTGCCTTAAATTCCACGACCTTTGTAATGCTAAGGCATTGGCATTTGCAATTCTGTAGTTTCCCTCTCCCTTGCAGCTCTGTAACCTTTCATCTTGTTATTGCAGCAATATTCTAAAGCCTCTGTTTGAGTATGCTTTCACTTACTGTTCTGTGATGTTAATCTCCTGGTGTTATCTTCCTGGCCTTGGACCTGCAAGCCCAGACTCGTTTGTCAGAGCAAGCAAACAACATCAACATAAGAAACCATCCTTCTTTCCTCCCATTATTTTGTAACATTTATTTTATATCAGCAAAACCAAAGTTTGGTGCACGACAGAGATAACAGTCATTTAAATTCACAATAAGCATTGCCCAGTAATAGATGTGCACAAGATCTTAGCAAAGAAAATAAAAAATAGTCGGGGTATCTTTTTACTTCCCACACACACACACCCAAGTAGAATGCAAGCAGTAGAGTACTGACTGGTTGCTAAGAACAGGATGACCACTGACTGGTAATCTGAGCGCCAGCAGATAACTGAAGGCAAACTGACTACCAGCTACTGAGCCCTGGAAGTTATGACACGGATCTCCAGTGCTTGTAAAGACAGGGGGTTGAAGTGCTTTGAGAAGAGTGTGTAAGAAATGCTGTGCCTTTCTTTCTGAAGACTAGTGCTAGCACCCCAGCTGCATGCCTTCCAGCAGCTGGAAGTGCTGAAGGGGGCAAGAGGCAGGAGCTTTAGAGCTCCTGTGCAGCAAGCACGAGGTGAAATATTAGAAAAAAAGCTGTGCATATGGGACTGTCTCAGTGTTCTTTATGCAGCAGCCATGCAGGTGAGGGATCACTGGTAATTATATTTACAACCTTGAGCCCTTTGATACCATCCTATGCCAGTGTTCAGGGTCTCAGCTATCTCCATTAGTATTAGGATTTGTGTGTCTGTGTGTTTAGTTTATTAAGTTTCCTTATTTTTCCCTTATCTGTCTCCCTCCCCTCCCCCTTTTTAATGCTGAATAGGTGCTAACCAGATATCCTCACAAACTAGATCAACCTTCTACAGCAGGCATTTTTACAGAAAGCACAGAGAAATTGACTCATCTGTAGTGCAGAGGTTTAAGAACTGGATTGTAAGAGAAATTTCATGTAAAGGTGGGTAACACTAGGTTTGCTTTTAAGAATCACAACTCAGAGTTGGGTCACCACCAGAGTGAATGACAAATTTTTGCTACATACCTGACACCTTATATACCATTGTACATGATTACATAAAGATTAAAAATTCACAGAAGTTTCCAAATGTCCTTTCCAATTCTATGAACTCATCAGTCTAATGTCCATCAAGTTTCATATCCTTAGCACAACTTCTTCATTTTTCTGCTTTCTTTCTGACCTGCTTCAAAATGGGTTATCTTCCCAGGCCATCATGTCTCACAATCTTTCTTCATACTCCGTATACCAATAACTCAAATATAAGCAAATAACAGTTAACAAACACACCTGCAAGAGTTAATACATTATCTTTTGTCTATCTGTCATCGTACTGATTAGTGCATGATTGAAGCTTGCATTGACCTTGGTAAGGGCTATACAGGGGACAAACTGAGAAGCTGTGGCACCAGATTTCAGTTAACAGCATAAAGCTTACTATTATTCAACATGGATTGTTCCTTAGGCTAGCAGGTTAGCAGTTAACCCTTCTCCTGCTTCCTCCACTCTTGAACGAGGAGTTAAATATGGATGTGTCCTTTCATCCCTTATTCTTTGCATTACAGAAATATAGCTTGGGGGTGTGAGAAGGAAATGTGCCAAAGACTTGCCTATGAATGCATCATTTTCATGCGTGTATATCCAGTGGACTACCTAGCTGATTATTTGAAGGGACCAACCTGCCTGTCTCCCATCCAAACCATGGACTCTTCTTCAGTATTTTCTCAGGAACCTTTTATTCAGCTCTGTTGCAGAATGGTGTTTCTGCTGTGTAGGATGAAAGCAGAGCAACAACTTGCCTCTCCTTCCTTTCTGGACCTGGATTGTTGTCCTGTTTACCCACCCTACTTGCAAGAGAGCTAAAGCCTAATCTGTACCATATGATCACACCTTTTCACCTGTGGGTACTTCCCTCCTAAATTTCCCCCTACTTTTACCACAGCCCACACCCTCCATATCAATTAGGAGGTTTATTTGAAATTCTTTTTTAAAGAAGCTTCTACAACTTCAGGATGGGAAAACCAAATACAAATAGAAGCTCGTGTTATATTTGAATAAAACCTGAAAGCATCTATATAAATATGTAGTGTATATTTATATATAGCTATGTATTTATATATAGCTATAATGTAGCGTATATAAAGCTAAATAGAAATGGCTACAGCTCCCTATAAAAGCCCTTTCATATGCTTCATTGGTGACATTGTTGTAAATAGGCTGTTCTCCTGCCTCTCAACCCTTTGAGCAGATTGAGACATGACGTTGTCCCCCTGAGGAACAACAGGAAAAATTGTATTTTGAATGCTTAGGCTCTTTCTTTGTGGCCAGCTGAGATTCTCTTTAATTGCTCTGCAGAGGTTTTCCCCTGTGGTTTAGACAGTTCTCACGCTCCCTCTACTTATTCTCTGGGACATGCTTATTGAAGACAAATCCTTCAATGATGCCTTAGAAGAGAAACTGTGTACCCTATATATGCTTGTCACACAGTCCATGGTAACAGGAGATGAGATGGCCATTTCTAGGTTTAGGCCTTCTTTACATTTTCCACTTGTGGTAATTTGAACACAGAGTCATGGCAGGAGCAAGGAACTGGGAAAGGGACATTACAGGAGAGACTTGGTGTTGCATAAGGGGGGGTCAAGCAACCCATGAGTGGCCCTGGACTCAGTCAGGTCTGTGGTGTATGGAAAATGAAAACATTTCATAGCGTCTATTCATTGACAATCTAAATATCAAATACTGTGAAAGTATTTTATCTTTTCAGTTAAGATGCCTAATTTAAGCATCTGGTTTCAGACTGAATCCTACCCTACATTAAGCCAGTGGAATTCCTTCACAACTTTAAATCTGGAATTGATCAGGGCCTCAAGCAAGTACAGATGCCATGACCAGCCTCATCTGGGAGCTTCATCCTCTGCCCATAGCTCCAGTAGTTCCACACAAGCTCAGGTCTGGATGTTCTTCCTCCTACTGCCCCTTTCACTTGTGTGATCTGTGTTGTAAGTAGTCCTGTGCCTAGCCCTGTCCCCTGCTCTTCCTGACTTGTTCCTAGGCTTCCTGGATTTGTAACCAAAATGATGATGAAATTGTTATGTATCTTAGTTTTCAGCATTGGGGTGATGGGATTGAATCAGTTAACTACAAAATGCAACCACGAATACAGCTATGTTCTCTTCTGTACAGCCCTACCCAACTGAACACTAAGTTCAGGACAATGAGAGTAGTCAAGGTAATTATTAATGTAGCTGAAACTATAGACAATGTGCACTGTCAAAAGAGGAAGATGGAAGGTAATTTCGTGTAGTGGACAGAGAAAGTTGGCTAGGACTGCCAAGACTGAGAGCCGAGTGGGTAAGAGGTAATTCCGGCAGGGGGAGATGGTGACCACTGACTCATTGACCACCTACCCAAACGATACCACCTACTCAAAAGGGAACAATAGAAGTGAACAACTGAGTTTGCACAGTAATTTACATAGGAAGCGAGAGAATCTGTACCAATCACTAGAGAGAATGTTCTTGATTATGTATGAATGTAATGAATATGTATATATTTGATTTATATAACCTGACTGAAACAGGTGCCAGGTATGCACGTTAGGTGGAGCGATCCCCCATGCATCCGGCGCCGTGAATCAAGAATGCCTGCCTTTTAACACTACATTGGTGTTACGAGGTTTATTCCTCCCAATTTCGGTTACAGATTGACCTTGGACCTGACTTGCCACCTTGTGTTTATCAGATGAGCACTGGCCCTCAAAGGAACCTGCTAATGTCACTGATCCTGTTCTGCTCACCTTTCCTGTGTGCTGCGGGATTGCAACCTGTTGGTGAGGTCACTGCCCCACCTATGTTTTGGACACCCTTGTCTCCTGATTAGTCCTCTCTCATAGAGAAACATCATTCTTGCTGCTCTCTTTGTAGCAGCCTATTGGGTGTTATACCAAGGCACATGAAAATGAAGCACACAAACACTGAATAACCCCTTATTGCAGGTGAAGTTTTTTCTTTTGTTTCCTGAGGAATGAATGGCTGGAGGTTGTGGGAACACTCATTAACAGCTATGGACAAAATGAGAGCTTCAAGAAAACTCAAGTGACTGTGAATTCAGCTTGAAAATGGTTAATAGTTTGAGGGGGGAAGGTAAGGGGGTGGCTAATGATGAAAAATATTTTACTTATTGTTATAAATTGTACTCTGGTGCTCTCAGAATGAGAGCTTTTATTTAAATTATATTCAGTACTTTTACCAAAAGAAAAAAAAAAAGCATGTATTTCCATGGTGTTATTTGAAACTAATGCTGCTGTAGAATGTCCATGGTAAAGCCCTACCCTATCTATGCTTTTGTTTAGTTAATAGATTGCTAGAGTAATTGATGTAGTTAAATTGTTCAGGAACAGAACAGGTGATGTATTTTTTCGTGATCAGTGAATTGTGAAGAATTGCTTAAAGATCTGCCAAGGAGGAAATTAGGGGAAAGGTAATTCTAGCAGGGGGAGAGAGCAACCACCGACAAAAATAGAAACTAGAAGAAACTACCCCCTGCCCCCCCCCCCCTTCCTTGAGCATGCATAGTAAGTTAAAATCAGCTTGTACCTTTAAATTGAAGGGAAGAAGTTATGAACCAATGAGAGGTAAGTATGCTTAGCTAATGTAATGATTACGAAGTAGATAGGTGTGATATAGTCATTGTAATGTATAAAAGTTGAGAGAAAGCCTTGCTAAGTGTGCTAGCTTTGTGGAAAGCCACCTAGCACCACCCACACTTGCGCAACCTTGTGAATAAAAAATATCTCGTCTCAGTGTGTGAAGATTGGATCATTTTACACCGGCTAAACAAACCCTATTTGGGACAACAATGGCACACAAGGAAACCTTTGGTTGAACTTCAAAACAAATACCTTTGACTGAAGAAATTTTGTTCTCTGCACAGTCACTGAAACTTGGCTTTCCCAAAGCATCAAAGAAAGTTAGGTCCCCAAACTTCGCTGAGGGTGTGTAGTACCAAGCACAGATGTTTCTTATCTGACACAAAGGCTTTCCCTTTTTAAATTTTATTTTATTTTTTGGCATCTGAATTATATCTTAAAAACAGAGTAAGTTTGTTCAAAGTATGGAACTCTGTATGGTACTTCTGATTATAGGCACATATTTTGTGTGATCTTGATAACTTCTGAAGGGGGATGGGTGAATCTTGACTGGTGATGGAGATTAGCCTCACGGACCTTAAGTGAGCTGGCATAAATACCCTCTTGGGAAACCAGGACTTTTATGTGCAACCTTTCCATGCAGTTTCATGGAGAAGGTTCCTCTTTCTGTGGTAATTAACATACCTGCACTAAAAGTTGGTAGACACTTCTCAAAATCTCAAAATATTTTCATGGACCTTACTGTAACTGTTGCAGTCACGAGAAGAGCAGAGCAGGGGAATTAAACAGCTGTTGTGGAATTCGTCATCCTTGGTTTCCAGTGTATTCCAGAAGTACAGTTCATCCTCTTCTTGATGTCCCTAGTGACCTACATTACAACCGTATTAGGGAACCTCGTGATCATGGCGCTGGTCGTGACTGATCACCACCTTCACAAGCTCATGCTCTTTTTCCTGAGGAATCTGTCATTCTTGGAGACCTGTTGCACTTCCACCATCCTGCCCAGAATGCTGGCAAGTTTCCTAACAACCAACCATGTTTTTTCACATAATGGTTGCTTTCTGCAGTACTTTTTCTTCGCTGGGCTAGCAGCTGCAGAATGTTGTCTCCTGACTGTCACATCTTACGATTGGTAGATTGCCATATGCAAAGCATTGCATTACACAAGCCTAACGAATGGCACGTGCTGCCTCCAGTTAGCAGGTGGATCTGTGATTGTCGGCTACTGCCATAGTCACCTCTCTGATGCCACAGCTAACTTTCTGTGGCCCAAATGAAATGGATCATTTCTTCTGTGACTTTACACCAGTAGTAAAGCTCTCCTGCAGCAATACCCACTGGACTGAGCTTGTAATGTTCATCTTGGCCTCCCTTTTGACACTACCCCCACTTCTCTTGACACTCATATCTTATGTGTACATCAGCAACACTCTCCTCAGGATCCTATCCTCCACAGGAAGGCATAAGGTTTTTTCTACCCGTTCTTCCAACCTCACTGTGGCGATGCTTTTCTGTGGGGCCCTGATTGTGGTGTACTTGGTACCAAAACCAAACGCACCAGGAGATCTCCACAAAGTGTTCTCTGGTATAAATGTAATCTCTACTGATCGGATCATAGAATCATAGGATTGTTTAGGTTAGAAAAGACCTTTAAGATCATCAAGTCCAACCGTTAACCTAGCACTGCCAAGTCCACCACTAAACCCTGGCCCTAGGCACCTCGCCTGCCTGTCTTAAATTCCTCCAGGGGTGGGGACTCGACCACTTCCCTGGGCAGCCCCTTCCAGTGCTTGACAACCATTTCAGTGAAGAAATTGTTCCTAATGTCCAATCTAAACCTCCCCTGATGCAACTTGATGCCCTTTTCTCTTCTCCTATTGTTTGTTCCTTGGGAAAAGAGACCAACACCCACCTTGCTACAACCTCCTGTCAGGCAGTTCTAGGGAGCGATAAGGTCTCCCTCAAGCCTCCTTTTCTCCAGGCTGAACACCCCCAGTTCCTTCAGCTGCTCCCCATCAGCCTTGTGCTCCAGACCCTTCACCAGCTTCATTGCCTTTCTCTGGACTCGCTCCAGCCCCCAAAGAAAGCCCTAGAAAAAAATATGAGTTTTATAGACAGACCTAGATGAGTCTGTGGTTAGTTTTCCTCTGTGCCTGTTGAAAGCCACTCTAGAGATGCAGCAATTAAACAGGAATTGTCCACATGGTCCTCTCGGAAGCCATATTCACCTGCACCCTGAAGGCACAGCAGTGCTCTAATTACCCTCATCATTGGCATTTGGGTCTCCACCCATGCTTCCTCTGTCCATAGGTCTACCAGCTCCAAATAAGCTCAGGCCTGGACATCTCCCCACCACCACACGCACACACTTGCCTGAGCTGTGTCATAGGTAAGCCAATGCTCAGCCCTGTCCTTGACTTCTTTCAAGGCCTCCTCAAAGGAGGAAGCTACATCACAGCAACCATGCAATCACCTTATTATACATAATGCTATCCACTGAGTTAGCTCGACGATTAGAAAGCTTCTCCAACAAAGCTGCTACCTAAACATTCATTGCACTTTGAATATGTGCTTTGTACTTCTGAGTAGGTCCAATCCAGCAAAGAGACTGAACACCCAGTGTGCTAGCTCTCTTCACAGAAAGTTTCTAAAAATTCAGTTCAGTGCCTATAAACAAAGAGCATCAGGTCTTGAGTAAGTTTGGATTAATTTTTTCAGCCCTGCTTTTGAGACTAAAAGTAACTTGCACACTAGAATCCATTTCGTTTGATACAATTACTTAATCAAGGAATTCTATATTTCTTCTATCCACCATAGTGTCACCGAAATCGGGAATAAACCTCGTAACACCAATGTAGTGTTAAAAGGCAGG
>JADKXX010025109.1:0-14355 GCA_017310255.1 Butorides virescens
GGCCATGCTGGGATTCTGGGATTCAGAAGGAAACGCCTACCCTAGCGTCGGAGCTACAGCTAGGTACGCCTTTGTGGTAAAAAATGCAGACTGGATCTATATATACTTTAGGGGCAATAATCTATCTACCTACCTACCAGGTTAAACATTCCTGAAGTTTATTACCCACACAGGTAAAGAAAGGACAATATTTAAGTCCGAATTTTCCTACCTTTGCCTTCCAGCTGCTGAATGGTATTAAGCCCCAATTTTCTAAATTAAACAGTAATACTATAATGACTCTTCCTCGTGAAGATAATTACTAATTATAATCCCATCATCATTTGAACTTCTCTTTGAATAAGCAAAAGGTTGGGCTTAATCTTTTGCCACAAAACAGGTTTTTCTATGTAAAATTGCCTGCTATTTCTTGAGATGTGATGATCACACTTTTCTAACAACGTTATTTCTCAAATGATTTCTTTAAGGCTTTTTGGGGAAGAGCTTCCAGTGCATGTATTTACAGCTGTCAGGGCAACGACAATTTTACATTTTTCACTTAAAGAAACACAGCCTTTAACGGTGCCGCTTGGGGGAAGCTCCTTTCGAAGCACAGCACGCATGGTAACCCGTTTGCCTTTTCGGGGAGGAAAGGTATCGCAACCTTGAAGACTTTCTGAGCCAGAAGGGAGGAGAATATAAGAAAAGCAGGACGATGCAATGAGGTGAAACCCCCCGTGTTGAGGCCTTGAGGACAGCGCTGCCTTGAGCGCCTTCGACGGCGCTGGGTGCAGTGGCCACCATCAATAAATTAACGACGTTACTGGTGATCAGAGCAGTGCGGTTTGCCTGTTCATACGCTTTTGCTATCTGAGGTGGGACCTTCAGAGGTCCTACCGTGCAGTTCTCCTATAAAAGCTTTAACTTTCGGAACACATCAGCGCGGAGGCGGTTGCTCCCGCCCGACAAACAAAGGTGCGTTACCCAAGAGGAGTGCTCCTTCATCTGGTGCTGGTTGCTGTGAGAACCGTTTGCGTGGCCACGCCAGAAACAGTTTTGACAGAGCTGGTAGTTGTGGCACTGCTGGCATCGGTACCGGAAGCCCATCATGCTCTCACACCGGCAGTACGAACACTCCACGGGATGGAAGACTTGGTGGAGATGGGGAAAAGGGGAGGGGAGGAAAAAAGGGGAAAAAAAAAAAGAAAAAAAGAAAACTGGTAAGCAAACTTTAGGAAAACCTCGACCATCAAATTTCACTGGAGCTTCCAAAACCCACCCCCAGGTTCTTAACCACTGAACCAACTTGTTATTCTGGGCAGGTCATGGATTTTGAGTGCAGAGCAGGTAATTTCAGTAAGATTCACTGTAAATTTAAGCTGATGCTAAGAGAGCAGATCCCTCTGACAAGTTCAGTATTTCAGTTTTCTCCCTCCTCGGATACACTTGGACCCAGGAGTCATGGAAGGCCAACAGCACTGAGAATACAGGAGGGGCCAGGGAGGGCAGAAAGGCTTTATTCAGGAAGGTGAACGTCTGCCCAAGGAGAGAGCTTTGCCCTAGCGCCAGAAGGGGCAAATTCGGACCACCGCGATGGCGTCTGCTCTCAACCACCTCTCACCGCGGGACTTCCCTCGCTCTTCCCCGACGGTGAGCTGCCTCTTGCACCTCTACAGCTTCAACTCCAAAATCCCCCATGCACCTCTGAAATGTAACATCTTGAGAACTGGAAAATTAAATTTGGCATGAAGCAGGCTAAAAAAATAAATAAAGGTTTCTTTCGTGTTCTCCTACCCACGAACAATCTCAGCCTTGCTTCATTGGAGAGAAGGCTTCAAACTAAACAGAAGGGGAATGAAGGATGAGATCGAGGAGATGCCTTACTATGTCACATGTGTCTTAAAAGGTGAGGCCCAGGAAACAGAACGGAAGGATGAAGGTGAAGGTGAATCACAGGAGCAAACGGTTTAGCACTGCTGTGGGTCCAGAGCACAAGTAATTACAGAAAGGTACGAATAACCGTGCTGTGGAGAAGACCACGGGGGGGAAAGAGCAGTTGGCTGCTGGCCATCAGCTGAAATTCTTGGGTACGTCTGTGATAAACGACTGAGAGATCTAAGAGAAAGAACTAGAAGGAGTCCGAAGTTTTGATCTATGATAAAAATTATGACTTGGCTGTTCTAACTGAGACTTGGTGCAACACTGCCCGGGGCAGCAAAGTCAACGTAGAGAGATACAGCTGCTACGGGAAGGCTTGGCCGGGTAACATAATCATAGAATCATAGAATCACATCGGTTGGAAAAGCCCTTTAAGATCATTGAGTCCAACCGTTAACCTACCCCTGCCATCCCACCACTAAACCCTGGCCCTGAGCACCTCCTCCATCCTTCCTTTAAATACCTCCAGGGATGGGGACTCGACCACCTCCCTGGGCAGCCCATTCCAGAGCCTGACAACCCTCTCGGTGAAGAAGTTTTCCTAATGGACACCATTTGCCAAATCAACCTAATGCCTTTTGGTGGCAGAGTAATCGACCTTGAAAATAGGGAACAGGCACCAAACGCCATCATTTTTTTCATTTTACTTCAGTAGTTCTTACAAAATTGATCTCCTGTGATACTCCCATGGCAGAGGGGACTACGCAATAGATGAAAGGACTGACTCGGGTGTGAATGTCATCAGGAAAAAACCGGAGAGCAGTTAAGTGTCAAAATGGAAAGATCTACTGAGCAAAGGGCTCCGCTCCAGGTCACAGGCTGGTCAATACTGTTCATAACCATACTGAACGATCATCAAAAGTGTCTGGGTTGGGGCATCGCGTTCCAGGAAGGTGTGGGTTAATCACACCTACAGCAGAAAGCCATCGAATTGCCTGCACAATACCTAGTAGACACCTTCACTCGGAGCAGACTGCGAGAAGGTACCTGCAAATGTCGAGGTACTTACAAAAATAGCAACACATTCTCCAGAGCCAGTGGCCAAAAACCAGGCACTTAAGGGTTTAAACTGCAATAAGAAAAAACTCGTGCTAGAACATTAGGGAAAAGACCTTTCTCCCCCTAAGAATATTTACACAGTGATCTCACCCCAGCTGCAGGTGCAAGGAGGTGTTGAAGCTTTTTGATAGAGGATTTTAAGAAGCAGCGAGGCAAATCTTTCAAGAATGTTTACATACCTTCAAGCTCGTCTTTTGAACGAGCGGTGGATGAAGTCACCGGTTCCCAAGGCTTTTTGAGTTTTGGCACGCACCCCCCCCCCGCACTCTCCTTCAACAGCCTTTGTGCTCATGGTGGGGTTGCTGCCTCCTGCTAAGCTACAGCCTTGGGTCACCACCTTAATGGCAGCCAACGTACCGGCATCTGCTGGCCGCAGCGAGCCCTGCCAACCTCCACCCTGTCCCTTCTTCCCCACCTCTCCAAAACGCCTCCTACCTCCTCTGACCCTATGCCTTTAGAAGAGGTTACTGCTGAGGAGAAGGGGACGAAGGTACTAGAGAGTCCTGACCCAAAGAATCCAAACCTTGACACTGATACGCTGGGTTTAGGGAAGCTGTAACAGCGTTCTGAGAAAATAAAACACGAGGCAAAATAAGAATGGCGACAGCACTCGGCGTACTGCAGAAGGCATGGTCCTGAAATGGCTGGTGAGAGACCATTGGAACGAGCAGTGGCAGTGGTTATGAGATCATGGCAAGGGATCTGGCCGTCAAGACAGAAACCAGAGGGTTTGGGTTGGGGTTTTTTTGTTTGGTTTGGGGTTTGGTTTTTTTTTTTGTGGTTGTGTTTTTTTTTTCCTGGAAGTGACAAAGTTTGGCTATGGTTGGGAAACAAAAAAAATGAAGTGGAACAGCATGGTTCCTTCCAGTACCGACCCACTGCCTGCCCCTGCCCGGCTGACTGGCAGCTGGTGTGCCGTGATCAAATGTTGGTATTACTCTTTTCCCACTTTTTTTTATTAATTTCTGAAGGCCATAAAATATGGTGTTGTAAACTTGATTTCTCTCCTCTCCTGTCCAGATCACCTTCCCTGCTCCCATCTCCATAAATCCAACTGACGTTGCCATGAGGTGGTCAACTGAAGATGTTTTTCCCGTCATTACCATGCCCAATTCCCAAGACTTGAACCATCATGACCCCTCCTGCCTACGGACTGTAAGAGATCACCTCATGTCCCGATCCATTTTTCCTCTCTCCTTCCTACTATTCCTTTCTCGCCTCCAAAACCCTTGTTCTAACCAAAATGCTTGTGCTTCATTTTCTCCACCTCAGTGATCTGAGTGCTTTTTTGTCGTTGACGCCTTCCCTTTTGAAGGTGTCCCGTCACCCAAAGCTCCCTGCCACATATGGGAGTGGGAGTTTTAAGCTTCTTTTCACCTTTCACTGCATCCAAGTCTTCAGTCATTCCCTTTTCTGGCTGCCAGTACTCCAGACTCAAAATTCCTGCTGGGTCCTTCTGGAGAGTCAACCTGCTGCTTCTTCCCTTCACCCCTGCCAGCAGCCCAGTTCCCTACGGAAGGCGCAGGAAGGGCAGGAGAGGCAGCTGGAGATTGGACCCCGAACCCAATTCTCATGGAAGGCTTTTCCTCCTTTCCTGACTCCCAATCACGTATCTGTATTCAGCAAGTTTTTGCTTTCCCTTCTTTTTTTCAACTGATACCGTCAGCGACCGTCACTGCATTTCAGTTCCCGTCCGGGTGTTCTGCCCCTGTGGGCCACGTCCTTCTGCTTCCCATCCCATGCGACCCAGCCGGTGTCACTAACTCTGCTCGGGCCCCTGCACTGCAGGGTATCCTTGAAGTCTCGTCACAGAACTAACGTCACCCACCAAAGCCTGGGAATTCTTCTAAATGAAAACTGGAAGAGTGCGACATCTCCTTTCTGCTCTTCTTCCCCCCTCTATCCCACAGACACCTCATTCGCTTGCTTCTACAAACACCTAATTCATTGGAAGATCTTGTGCCACCTGGTGATTCACCCCAGGCTCCTCAGAGCTGTTCCTTCTTTATTATTATTTTCTCTGCTCTGTCCCCCTTGTTCACCAACATTAAACATACAAATGATTTAGGTTTTCAGATTCCAAAGACCAAAAAAAAAGGACCGTATTTTCCTCTCCAACTCCAGGTTCCTCTCACCTCCAGGCTTCCCGAGCACACGCTTGCTGGCTGATGTCCTCCTCCCTCAGTTCTGATCTGACGAAATCCCTCTGCCACTCACATTTCCACAGACACCTTCTGGTCAAGATCCCTTACTCCTGTTTCCACCAAATGTAGGTATCACTACTCCACCAACCATCTTTGAGTTGCAGACCCCAAACCCGGTATTCCTCCTTGTCTGGAAGTTTCCATCTATTGCCCTGGCTCTGGGTGTTCCTATTTTATCTTATATTTGGACTGCTGATTCCAAAAGCCAGCCTGCTCTGTCTGAACAACGCCCTTCCCACGGAGGCGTACGCTTAGGGCTTCCGATACGTGACAGCAATATGAATGATAGATTGCTAGAATGAAATCAGGAAGAGGAGTTTGAGAGGGAAATTGTGGATCCGTGTTTTGGATCCCCATGCTTGTTTCAGAGCACCCTGATCTTAAAGGTGCACGAGAGGGGTAAGAGAGATGCGGGATGGAATGACCAGAGACCGGTCTGGGACGGAGAGGCACATCGTGCTGTCTGCTTACATGTGACAGACTTTTTCCATAGGAAGAAGGGTATGGATAATGAAATGTAGACAGAAATAAGTAGGGGGAAAGAACAGAAGGTTTATTAAATTCTCTCAGAGAAGTTCCCAAAGATGTTAAAAAAAACTAGCAAAGGAAAATGCAAATATGGCAGCTGCAAAATGCACGAAAAGAAATTAAAGAGGAGATGGTGAAAGCAGAAAGCTGAGGCACGCTGAAGATGTCGTAACTCAGCATTTTTCACATACAAATGTTTTGAGGGAGACCTGGAAAAGCCCCACTGTTCAAAACTCTGGCTAAGGCAGGATTAATGTTGGCAGAGAAACGCTTTGCAGAACTTGCCATGGCTATAAACACAAACTGCCAGTACGGCTTTGCTCTGCATGTGCTACTGAGAGCGATGTCTGCAAACAAGACGTACGGCCCCAAGGTTTTGGTTTGTCCCAGTGGACACAGGCCAGGAATATGGACGTGTACATACAAATATCTCAAGGGTGGGGGTCACGAGGATGGAGCCAGACTCTTCCCAGTGGTGCCCAGCGCCAGGCCAAGGGGCCATGGGCACAACCTGAAGCAGAAGAGGTTCCAGTTGACCGGGAGGAAGAACTTGTTGAGTGTGAGGGTGATGGAGCCCTGGCCCAGGCTGCCCAGGGGGGCTGTGGAGTCTCCTTCTCTGGAGATCTTCAACCCCCACCTGGATGAAGTCCTGTGTGACATGCTCTAGGAGAACCTGCTTGAGCAGGGGTGTGGGACTGGGTGATCTCCCGAGGTCCCTTCCAACCCTTGCCATTCTGGGATTTTGTGTACATCCAGAACCGCTAAATTCTGTTACTCCTGTGTAAAATACAAGCGACACTGTTGGCTATGAGATAAAAATGCAGTCATCTGCTTCATTAAGCAACACATGCCACAGAAAGCCAAGCCCTCCAAGTACTGCCCGCCTTTGGAAGCCACAGGAATCCTGCCTCATATACAAGGTGCAGGCCAAGCTCCAGGTTCCTACTCTGACTTCCAGATTTTTCCATGGAAACGATTTACGTGAGCGACAGAGAACTCTTCCAGAAGATGATCATCCTTTGCTAAAAGCGGTGCCTGCGTAGCGGCAGGTTGGAGCAGGGATCCACACCTTCCTACGGACTAAAGCAGGGACCCGACCTCCTTGGTCTGAATTACCAGCTGTGAATACACCCAAGCACACTCCGGTCCCGCATTCTGCTGCCAAATCTCTAACCAAACCCGAATCGCTGGCACTACGCACGTTCTGCTCCACCCATTGCGGTGGAACACTGCTTGACAGCCTGCGATCCATGGACCACGTGGATCGGATGGACCACTTCCAGAGCATCAGCAGGGTATGAAGAACAGAAGCAATCTGGCATGTGCCATACAGCAGCCTACGGAGAAGAACCTTTTAAAATAATCTACATTCCGCTGGAAAGCTTCGCGACCGGCGCAACAGAACAGACTGGAGCGCGCTGCAGAGTTTTGATCCAGAAAAGAAACGACGGGCTTAAAAACTCAGATTGCCACCGGTGAGACACGCTCCAAGGCGCCAAGGCAGATGATGGCTCTAAGCAGGGCACAGAAAAACACGAGCGCATCGCAAGACCCAGCCTAAGTTAGCACAAGACCCAGCCTAAGTTGTGCCAAGACCCTGCCGAGTAGGAGCTTAACACCCTCCCGTGCTCTGTCCCAACGCTGCGGGGATGACCGACCCGTGTTCCCCCAGACAGGCGTTAGCCCACCAGGGCAGCAGGGATGGCGGTGCCTTGGCCGAGGCGTCTTGCCGAAATGTGCTTCCAGCTGTGTGTTACCCCTTGCACGTGCCGGGGCCACCGTGCCCCCTGGGCTGGGACCAGCCTTCCTAATTAGAATCATTAGAAAAGCCCTTTAAGATCATCAAGTCCAACCATTAACCTACCCCTGCCATCCCACCACTAAACCCTGGCCCTCAGCACCTCATCCATCCTTGTTTTAAATCCCTCCAGGGATGAGGACTCTACCACCTCCCTGGGCAGCCCATTCCAGAGCCTGACAGCCCTCTCGGTGAAGAAGTTTTTCCTAATGTCCAGCCGAAACCTGCCCTGGCACAGCTTCAAACCATTCCCCCTCGTCCTATCATCCATTACCAGGGAATTAATTATAACGATGTCTGCAGTGGTTGGTAGCTCCCTTTTCCTTTCCTCAAAGCCATCACCTGGAGCACCTAAACAGCTTCCAGCTGGTCTCTAAAGGCCAGAATTGGCAGTCAGAGGAGCCTTCCTTAAGGACAACGAACAGCTTGGGCAGTGTGGGAAACTACCCACTGCTGGTACTGAAGATTTTAATGCTACATTTTTCTTATTAAGCCTTTTTTTTTTTACCTACCAGCAACCCAAGGACAATGCTGACCTCCATGGAAACGTCCAGACCCTCTAAAGCAAAAGCTGAAAAACAATTTTGGCTCCTGAGTATTCAGAGAAACGTTGTGCCGAAATCCCGGTAAGGAAAAAAAGAGACGCCGGTTTCTCGATGGATGCCAGCGACACGTTCAGAGCAGCGAAGGACCGGCTGAACGGAAAGCACGAGTTTCTGCCGCTGGAACTCCTTTACCACCAGCAGGATAAATCTGAAATCATTCCGAGTATGCCTGTAAACTTCTATTGCAATTCTTAGTGGAAGCTGGAGCTGACAGGAACCCGGGGGAGCACAGGAAGAAGGAAAAACGTGAAAATAAGGCAATTCTGCTCCTGGGGAGGCAGAGGAATGGCAACACAACCCGCCCAGACACTGAAAATATGGCTTGGCCATGGACCTGCCCGCCTGGCAGCGAGGAGGGGAGGAAGGCAAAGGGGCAGAGATGGAAGGCGAGAGGCGATCCATGACCTTCAGCATCCCCGTCAAAACACCGGCGTGCCTGGCACCCCTTCCTAGGAGAGCACCTTCCCCCTTTCAGGGAATGGGAAAAAGCCAAAACTGGCATCGTCACTGCAGTTCTGTAGGTTTGGTTTTTTTCCCCTTTTTCTAAGGAAAGTCAAAACCAAATTCCACGGTGAGGCTCCGTCTTTCCTTGTGAAAAGGGAAAGCTCTGCCCCAGCCAAGGCTGCTCAGCAGCCACTAAATGTGAATTCTGCCCCTGTAGGAAAGGCAGAAATTCTCCCTCCCATTCAGCAACGCCTGAAGTTCCGTGAGCCGGGAAGGTTCAAGCGTTGTTTGTACAGAAGGCGCCAAAGCTCGAGCTGTAACGCCTGACCGAAGAACGACCCGAGAGGGTTAAAAACCATTACGGAACATTTCTTAACTGGGGACTCCCAACCTGCCTTCTCCCCGCCACACGCAGCCGGGTCTTTGAAATTGCTGCATTTTGGGTAGGACACAACCCCCACCCTAGCGCTAGCATCGTACTTCTACGAACGTCGATGTAAGCGTAAGGTAACGGCTGTGGCAGGGGTAGAAGCCAGCTGCTCTCTTCTATTCTGGTCCTCGTTGTAAATGGGAGAGGAAAAACCCCCCCAGCCTGAAGACTTTTCCCCCTGGCATTTAGCAAGGATCCCGTTTCTACAAAAGCCTGAGCACGGGGATTGGAACGCCTGCAGGCTGCTGCTACGCTGCGTATCAGCTCGCAGGTTGAGGTGACGGCTCTCGAAAAGAACGTGCTGGCCCGTTTGTTTAGATGAACAGAAGCAATCCATGGGGTTTACTCGATGCCTTGAGAAAGAAGCTACGTTATTTTTTACCTGCAAGTGCTCTCTCTCCAATGAAACAAGCTCAGTTCAGAGCTTGATTGCCTTCTGCATAGATCAGAGTCGAAAAGACAACCAAGGAAACTGCAGGAATATTTTTTGTTTTTTTTTAAAGGTGTCAACCGAGGTGTTCAAGTGCCTCTGAAGTAACTCAGCAGTGGTTGCCAGAGTAATTAATGAGAATATTTACAAGCTGTGAAGCAGACAGACATCTGGCTGGGAGGAAGGGTTGGGGAGCACAAGCCCTGCGCTCCAGAGAAAGCTGACGTGGTGGAAACCAACACCGACCTTGGAACAAGACTGCTCCCAAACACTAGGTGGAAACGCATTCAAGGTGTTACTGGTCTGGAGTTGCACCAGGGCAGGGTGAGGTTGGGCCTGGGGAACAATTCCTTCCCCAAAGGGCTGTCAGGGGCTGGAAGGGGCTGCCCAGGGAAGGGGTCGAGTCCCCAGCCCTGGGGGGATTTAACAGCCGGGCAGAGGCGGTGCTGAGGGCCAGGGTTTGGGGGTGGGATGGCAGGGGGAGGGGGGCGGTTGGGCTGGGGGAGCTTCAAGGGCTTTGCCAACCCAACCCATTCCGTGATTCCATGACTCTAAGGTAGTAGAAGCAAAGACACAAACGTCAAAGATGGATCTTTATGGACTGAGCCCATTTTATCAGATGAAGATCAATAACAGACTACTGGTGGAAGAGAACATCAGGGACTGATTTAATGGGATTTGCATTGCAGTCACACCTAGAGTCACAAAATCACCAGCTGAGGCTGGAAGGGACCTCTGGGGATCCACTGGGAGCAGGGTCACCCCGAGCACACCGCTCAGGCGCTGGCCACTCGCCTTCTGAATACCTCCAAGGAGGGAGACTGCAACTTGGGCAACCTGACGCGGAGTTTGACCACCCTCACAATAATAATTAAAAAAAATTATTCTTATGTTTAAACAGAATTTCCTGTGTTTCCATTTCTCCCGTTGCCTCTTGTCCTGCCACTGAGAAGACCTCAGCTGCACCTTTGTCGCTGCTCCCCACGGGTTATTTGCGCACACCGATAAGGTCCCCCCCAGCCGTCTCCTCTGGAGGCCAAGCACAGCCTGTCCTCATCCCTCACATGCTGCAGCCCCTTAACCATCTCCGTGGCCCTTGGTGGGACTCACCCCAGTAAGCCCACGTCTCCCTTGTACTGGAGAGCCCAGCACAACACAGTACTGCAGATCTGGTCTCACCAGTGCTGACCAGAGGGCAGTAAGCATCTCCCTCGACCTGCTAGCTACGCTCTTCCTAACGCAGCCCAGGGCACCTTTGTTGCTTCGAGATGGCATTGCTGGCTGATGTTCAGCTTGGTGTCCACCAGGACCCCCAGGTCCTTTTCTGCCAAATCACCCTCCAGCCAGCCCAGCCCCCGGTGTGCACTGGGGCACGGGGTTGTTCCTTCCCGGGTGCTGGACTTTGCACTTCCCAACGTTGACCTTTGGGAGGCTCATGAGGAAAGAGACAGGCAAAATTATTTTTAAGACCTCACATTCTCATGCATCTGCACTTGGAGAATCGACTGAACAGGCTGCCCAGGGGGGCTGTGGAGTCTCCTTCTCTGGAGATATCCAACCCCCGCCTGGACGCTGTCCTGTGCCACATGCTCTAGGAGAACCTGCTTGAGCAGGAGGGTTGGAGTGGATGATCTCCGGAGGTCCCTTCCAACTCTTGCCATCCTGGGATGCTGTGTGTGTGATAGGGGCCAGAATACCCAGCTTCCAGCCTGGCCAATCTGTTCCAAAGAGAGTTCAGCACCTCTGGTAAAGCGCGTGCAGTAAAAACCCAAACCTGCGTAACCCTGGAGAGTGACGGTCTCCTGGAGCAGGGAGGGTATTTATCACAAACTGTCCTTTTGTCCAAGTTTGGCCTCCGAACCCGACGGATCCGCCTTTATAATTTCCACTAGGAAAGGTTCCACAGTTCTCACGAGCGCTGGTATCAGGTCACACCATAGCAGAGGTTCACCAGCTAGAGCCCTTCGGCCACGACCCCCGCAACGCGAGCTCCGGCGCCGGGGTGGCTGCCAGCATTCCTCTCCCTCTCGTGACCCCGGCCGATCGTAGTTTACAGCGGACGCGAGAACCTGGCACTAAGAAATTGCACAGTGCCGAAGCACGGCGCCAGCTGGAGCGTAAAACTTGAAAACCGACTGCACCAAATTCCTTAAGGGCCCGAATCAGTGCCTAAAACTTAAGCCCCTTTAATAACCGTGGAGCACTGTGAAACAACTCCGGCATTTTGGCTGGGAACCCAATGTCTCCCAACGGAGGTTTCAGCTCCAAGATGGCCGTAGGGAGATGCCAATTCCCACCCTACCCAATGCTGAAGTCAGCGCTGCGCCAGCCCTGGACCAGAGCAGTCCTACCCACAGCACGGGACGACTGGGCAGGGTTAGGAGCGGAGCCAACGTCTCAAAGAAGCACAGCCGTGGGGCCGTAGCCCGTTACCAAGTAATGGCTGAAGAAGAGAGAATCTTTGTGGCCACCTCTTTCCTCGACATAGAATCATAGAATCATAGAGTATTTTGAGTTGGAAGGGACCCCTAGAGGTCATCTAGCCCAACCCCCCTGCAGTCAGCAGGGACACCGCTAACTCGATCAGGTTGCTCACAGCCCCGTCCAACCTGGCCATGAATGTTTCCAGGGATGGGGCCTCCACCACCTCTCTGGGCAACCCATTTCAGTGTTTCACTACCTTCATTGTAGAGGATTTCTTCCTTATATCCAGTCTAAACCTACCCTGTTCTAGTTTAAACCCATCACCCCTTGTCCTGTCACAGGAATCAGCCCATTTGTGTGTTTTAGTAAAATCTGTTTTCCTCTGCAGCTTTCACTGGGACTGTGTCACCTCAATATTAAGAATGATGCATTCCTACTGACCTAGAACTGGTGTAAAATATAATTGTATAAGTATGCGAGCTTCACTGTGCTTACCACAACCACTGGTACTTCTGGCTGGTAACAGATTCTGGACATCAGAGGACTGGTGCTGGCTGGCTTGTGAGGCTGACCGAACTCCGGCTGAAGGCATCAGGACAACGTGCCACCATACCCAAATAACAAGTGATGCTGTTCTCAATCAGCATCGATCTCGGCTTCTTGCACGGCTTCGCTTATGCTCTAGAAAAGTTCAACCCAAAGGAGCCAGGCATTCCTGTAACTTCCTACGAGCATTTATTTCAACAGAAGTTATGGGGTTTTTTTTTTAACATACGCAGGTATAAAACCAGACACAACCCTTACAGAGCAGCTTCGTGTTGATTTAGTCACAGAACCCACAGCAGCAGCCACTGTCAGCACAAGCTTCTGTACGGGTCGAGCAGCATGGCGCTGGGCTTTCTATGGGTGTGCAGAGAGGGGTTGATCACACCCCAATGTTTTGGCTACAGCTGAGCAGGGCTCCAACAGCATCCAGGCTGTGCCTCCAATATTCCCCCCCTCACCAGTGGGCTGGGAGGGGGCGAGGTCTTGGGAGGGGACGTAGCCAAGACCCCTGACCCAACCCAACCAAAGGGCTGTTCCATACCATGTGATGTCAGCTCAGATATAAAAACTAAGGGAAAAGGAAGAGGAGGGGGGGCATTCGTCTTTTGTGACGTTTTGTCTTCGGGAAGGAACAACTATGGACACTGAAGCCCTGCTTCCTGGGAAGGGGATGGACATCGCCTGCTAATGGGAAGTGGAGAATAAAATCTTGGTTTTTTTCCTTTTGCTACCGCCTGCGGCCTTTGCTTTTTCTTTATTGAACTGCCTTTATCTTGACCCACGAGTTTGTTTTTTCTCCTTTCCATCTCATTCTCTCCCCGCCTGTCCTACTGAAGAGGGGGGTGATAGAGCGGCTTGGTGGCACCTGGCGTCCAGCCAAGGTCAACCCACCACAGCTTCCCATCTCCCACCTTCTGCCTTTGAAACGTTGAAAATGACCATTTAATAGGGGATATTCCACCCAGACCCACAGCAGCAGCGAACTCCTGTGTATGTCCTGCCCCAGACTTTACACTACACAAGCTCCTGGCTTGGTTTCTCCTTAGCAGGCACACCCGCAGTCGGAGCTGGACCTTCCCTCAGCATTTCTTCTCCTACCGCACGCCCCAGTAATCCCATTCCTTCCACTCCCTCTCTCCTTCAGGTTTGCTATTTTTACCTTCCCAACACCAAGCCTCCCTTAACTTCTTTTACTGCAGGGACATAATCCGGGCTTGATCTCCCCCACCTGCGAGCCTGCTGCGGCTTGCCACATTCCTGGGTACCTCAGCGGCAACGATTCCTCATCAACACCTTTGAGCAGAGGAACGGCTGCCCGACTCCGGAGGGAAAATGCCACTTGCCACAGAATAAAAGTTTCTGAGGAAAAAACCCTGTAGTAACTCAGCGGGCAAGAACACTGGCACGAGTTACTGATGGTGACACAATTCCACAAGCAGCCTGGGAGGGAGCTGTAGAGGAGGGTGGTAAGAATTAGCAACATCATTTTAATGCCACAAACATTAAAGGTTTTCCTATCGAGTTATCTGAAGGCTAAACTTATGGGTAACATGGGGTTAAGTCTGGAGACTGGTTGGCAGAAGGGATGAATGGGGAGAATCTCTGGCCATTTGGAACAGAGCATCAGGAAAAGGGACACTGGGAGTCCTGGTGGGGGACAAGGTGGCCATGAGCCAGCAGGGTGCCCTTGGTGCCAAGAAGGCCAATGCCATCCTGGGGGGAATCAAGAGGAGCGTGGCCAGCAGGGCGAGGGAGGTTCTCCTCCCCCTCTGCTCTGCCCTGCTGAGACCCCACCTGGAGCTCTGGGTCCAGTTCTGGGCTCCCTGGTTCAAGAAGGATGAGGAACTCCTGGAGAGAGTCCAGAGGAGGGCAATAAGGGTGATGGGGGCACTGGAGCATCTCCCCTAGGAGGAAAGGCTGAGGGAGCTGGGCTTGTTCAGCCTGGAGAAGAGAAGGCTGAGAGGGGACCT
>JADKXX010025120.1:0-10068 GCA_017310255.1 Butorides virescens
CCCATGGGCTCAGCTTTCCTGGCAGGACTCGGCCAAGGTCAGGGCTGGCCGCTGGGAAGAAGGAGCAGCCAGCGCAGCCGGAGCCATGTTGCCCTGCACCTTTACCTTCCTCCTCCTCCTCCTCCTCTTGCTGGTAGGACCCTCGCGATGGGGCTGGGGGCCACCGCGTCCCTGCGGAACAGCCCCTGCGCAGCCCCCGGGCAGACCCCTGCCCCCGCCGTGGCCCCGCAGCCCCTCTCTCCGTCCCGCAGGACGCGGGGACCCTCCCCGAGCCCGGCCATGGCCTCCGGCGGCAGAAGAGGGACTGGGTCATCCCCCCCATCAACTGCCCCGAAAACGAGCGGGGGCCCTTCCCCAAGAAGCTGGTGCAGGTACGTGGCCCTGCGGGGCCGGGGGACCCCCGGAGCGCCGGGACCCCTCTGACCCCCCCTCCGCCTCGCCGCCAGATCAAATCCAACAGGGACAAGGAGACCAAGGTTTTCTACAGCATCACGGGGCAGGGGGCGGACACCCCCCCCGTGGGCGTCTTCACCATCGAGCGGGAGACGGGGTGGCTGGAGGTGACGAAGCCGCTGGACCGGGAGGAGATCGATAAATACGTGGTGAGTGGGGGGGCCGGGGTGGGGAGGGGCCGGTCCCCGGGGCCGCGGGGGGGCTGACGGAGCCCCTCGCAGCTCTTCTCCCACGCCGTCTCGGCCAGCGGGCAGCCCGTGGAGGATCCCATGGAGATCATCATCACCGTGACGGACCAGAACGACAACCGGCCCGTCTTCACCGAGGCGGTTTTCCACGGCACCGTGCCAGACGGGGCTGCGCCAGGTGAGACTGATGCCGCTGGGCAGGAGGCAGTGCCGGGGGGGCCGGGGGAGCTGTCACCAACAACCTCCCGCTCCCAGGCACCCCCGTGCTGCGGGTGCTGGCCACGGATGCGGACGACGCCATCAGCTCCAGCAACGGGGTCGTGGTGTACTCCATCCTGAGCCAGACGCCGCAGCAGCCCCAGCCCCACATGTTTGCCATCAATGGCAACACCGGGGTGATCTCGGTGGCCGCGGCGGGGGTGGCGGCACAGGTGAGCCCTGGGCACAGCCGGTTGCCCCCCCCCCTCCCCAGCGCTCGCCCCCTGTTTGGGGTGACGCAGCCTCTCGCCGCAGGCGGTCCCCGAATACACCTTGGTGATCCGGGCGGCCGACATGGAAGGGTTCGGGCTGCACGCCACCGCCACCGCCATCATCAAAGTGGAGGTGAGGCGCCGAGCCCGCCCCGCACCCCTGCGCCAGGCGAGGTTGGTAAAGCCGCGGTGAAGCCGCTGCCTGCTCCTGGCAGCCCCCACATGCCCGGCTGCCACCACGCCGCCGCGCTCCAGGCACTTCCCAGGGAGGGAGGGAGGGGAAACAGGGATGGCAGCTCCGCCGCCACTCTCCCCAGCCCGGTGCCACGATGTCCCGCCGGGCTCTGGTCCACCAGCCCCAGGGCTGCGGTGCCGCCGGAGCGTGGGTGCCGGCGGGGCTCCCGGGCGCACCTCCCATGGGGAAGCCACCTGCGCCAGCTCGGCCCAGCCGGGGAGGAGCGTCCGGCCCTGCCACAGCCCCGCACCAGGACAGGGGCATCCGGCCTCACCGGCTGCGTGGGGAGAAGCCGCAGCGCCAGGAGGGGCGGCCGGGGCAGGGGATGGCGTTTTGCTTGGTGCCGCCGGCGGCTGCGGGCCCCTGGTCGGGCAGGACGGAGGAGAGCCAGGTAAGCGGCCGGGCGCCCTTGCTCGCCGTCGTGCCGCTCCGGCAGCCCCGCTTCAGCCAGCGGCCGAGGCCTGGAGCCGGCACCGGGGTGGCAGCGGGAGCTGGTCCTGCTCCGGGCAGGCAGCGTGGCCCCCGGCAGCCCCGGAGCAGCGGCGGGATGCAGCCCCCAGGTCGTGCTCCCCCCGTGCCGAGCACGGGGAAGGGGCCCGGCCGCCCCCCGCAGCGCTGCCCTTGGCCCCGCGCTGGCAGCTCCGGCGCGCTGGCAGGGTTTACGTCCACCCACACGTGACACCGCAGGCGGACGGGGCCGCTTCCTCCCTGGGTCCCGGCCAGCCACTGCCACTGTGCCGTGGCCTGCCGGGACAGACGGGTGAGCGGGGAGCCCGGCGTGGCCCCCGGCACGCAGCCCTCGGTGCAGGCAGGAGCGCGGCCAGCGCCCGCGCCGCAGCGGGGAAGGCAGCGCTGGGCTGCGGGCAGGGCCCCGGCACCGCGACACGGGGGCTGGCGGAGCTGAGCCCCACGGCACGGGAAGGACGTGGGTGCCCGTGTCCCGGTTCTGGGCAGGGGTCCCTCTGGCGGGGGGCTGGGGCCAGCCGGGGGCTCGGCTGCGGCACTGGGACGCAGCTCAGCCCCGCTTGCTCCTCTGCTCCAGGCCGGAGACATGGCCGAGACGGGGAAGGGCTCCGTGACCACCCACGTGCTCAACACGGCCACGGGGCTGCCGGCAGCCGGCCTCGCCGTCCGCCTGGCCCAGCTGCGGGAGCCGGGGCCGCAGTGGACGGAGCTGGCGCAGAGGTAGGAGAGCCGGCGGCAGGGAGGGGGGCAGGGGACACCGCTGCCTGTCCCCACCAGCCAGGCGGCAGCCAGAGGCTGTGCAGCCTTCGCCCTGGCGGCAGGGCTGGTCCTTGGGGCCGGCCACGGCAGCGGGGTTTGCTCCTTCTGCTTACAGACAGACGGACGAGGACGGGCGCTGCCGGCCCCTCCTGGCTGGGGGGCAGGCTGAGGCCGGCACCTACAAGCTGCGCTTCGAGACGGCAGCGTACTGGCAGGGGCTGGGCCACACCAGCTTCTACCCCTTTGTGGAGGTACAGGGGACAGGGGCCACCCGAACCCCAGGGGGATGAGCCCACAGGGTGCCACGGCCGGGCTCATGGGAGCTGCCTGCCACAGCCTTGCTCCGGCAGCCCTGCTCCAGGCACCCCCAGTGCCCGGCTCCGGCTGCAGGGCCCGGCTGTCGGGGGATCCCAGCCGCTGCCTCCTCGCTCTCCCCCAGGTCGTCTTCACCATCGCTGACCCGGCCCAGAAGCTGCACATCCCGCTCCTGATCAGCCCCTACTCCTACACGACGTACCGGGGCAGCTAGGGGAACGGCACGTCCTCCCGCCGGGGATGCAGGTCACCAGGAGGGGGAACCACACCACCGACACCATTAAAGGCTTCAAACAGCACCGTTCATCTCAAAAAAATAAAAAATATTTTAAAAAATCACCTTCGCCAGGGAGTGTGCGCACGGCTCCTGAAGGGGGAAAGCCCCTCGGCAGGGTCGCGGGGGTGGGTTTAATGGTGCGGGGCACGAACGGGGCAGGGCCCCGCTCCCCGGCCGGCGTCAGGTGGGCACAGCAACGAGTCCGGCGGGGCCCTGCCCCAGCCCGGGGGTCGCCAGGGGCTTGAAGCCCAGGTTGTCCAGGGGGATGCCAAAAGCCGTCAGCTTTGCCTCCAACGTCTGCAGCATGTCATCGTGTGCCTGCAAGAGAAGCTCCACGAAATCAGCCCAAAGCCCAGCTCCGGCCCAGCCCCCTCCGCGCCTGGGCAGGGGCTCCCCGCAGCCCCCTGGGCGGGGGGGAGCACCCCAACACGCCCTCCTTAGCAGGGTGACCGGGGAAACTGCAGCCTGGGCTGGGGGCTGCTGCACGTCCCCTTCCCTCTGCTCCGTGTGGGGCCTGGAGCAGCAGCAGGTCCCAGCTTCCACCCCCACAGGACAGAGCCCCCAGCCCTGCCCCAGCCCAGGGGGGCACAGGACAACCCCAGCCCCAGCCCGGGGGGGCACAGGACAACCCCAGCCCGGGGGGGCACAGGACAACCCCAGCCCCAGCCCGGGGGGGGCACAGGGCAACCCCAGCCCCGTCCCTCACCTTGCAGACTCGGGCCAGCTGGAGCTGCAGGTCCTGGATGGTGGCGTTCTTGGAATTGAGCACGTCCTGCAAAGGGAGATGGCGCGTCAGGCAGCGGCTGCCCGGTGCCGCAGGCGGGAGCGGCGTGGCAGAGCGCACGGAGGAGCCGCTGCGCAGCGGCCAAACCGGCACCGGGGCCCGGCTCAAGCAGAGAGGCTCGCGGCACGGCCTGGCTGGCAGGCGGCCACCCCCTTGGCTCCCTTGGAGCCAGCGCTGCCAGGGACGGCCAGCCCCGGGCAGAGGCGAGGGACAACTCCGGGACCAACAACGCCGTCATCGTCGGCCCCGCTGCGAGGCGGAGGCGACAGCAGCACCTGCTCCGGCAGCACCGCCCTGCCGTCGCGGCACCGGGGGAATTACAGGGAGAGAGTCTGCCCGAGAAGATGCTGGAGGCAGCTGAGGAGAGGAATTCCGGGACCCTGGCAGCTGTGGGAGAGCTCGACGCCATGACGCCATCCCAGGAATGTGTTTTCCTTCCTGCAGCCGCGGCACCTGCTCATAGGTGACATCCGCCGCCCCGTCCCGGGGCCCCGGCGGCTGCGGTGCGCACCCCCGGGTGGCCACGCGCTTCCCTGCCGCCCACCGCAGAGGGGACCCTGAAGGGGACGGGTTGGTGTGGGACGAGCGGGCGGTGGCCGAGCCAAGCGTGGAACCCGCGTCCCCGGTGTCTCGACCCCCCCCGAAGCAAGTGCCGCTTCTCCGGTTACGGCTGCGGCAGGCTCCAGGAATGCGGGTCTCCGAGCCTCCGCACCCAGGCTTTCTGCACGCGTATTTTTAGCACGGCAGACGTGGCAGAGCCCCTGCGAACCCACCCGCGCCGTCTCCGCAGCCGGGGAGGCCAGGAGGGGTTCACCGGCTGCGACTCCCCCTGCACGGGGCGCCCCGGGTGGCTGGCGGACCCCGCGGGCAGCATGGAGCGGCGGTGAGCGCCTCTCAGCCTGGGGCCGTTCTGCTGCAAACAGGGCCCCACCCGAGGGAGAGATCAGTGCCAAATTCCGACACCCACGTGCTCCGCTCTCGAGGGAGAGCCCTGCGGCACCGCGCGTGGCCCTGGGAGCGCCGGGAACGAGCAAGGCAGCAGCTACAGCCGCGTCGGAGGGGGACTGGCAGGCTGCAGGGTCTGCGGTCACCCCAGAGCAGCCTCTGCCCCCCAGGGCCCCCCAGCAGCGCGCGGTACCTCCAGCTTGTGCGAGACCAAGGAGAGGGCGCCCGGCTCCAGGTTGGAGGCTGCGAAGACCTCGTTGAGCTCCACCTCCTTTTTCTCCAGGACGTCGAGGAGTCCTTGCAGCTTGCGCTCCAGGAGCAGGTTCTTGAAGCCCGTCTTCTGCTGCACCTCGCGAATGGCTTTGGTGAACTTCTGATAGAGCTCGTCTCGCTCGGCCTGAACCTGCTCCCAACGACAGGGCAGCACCCCGTCACGCCGCCCTCAGGACCCCCGGGCCGGTGGCCACCCAGGGCTGGCAGCAAAAGGGTCTGGCAGCTCGGCCCTGCCTGCTCCAGCAAGAGCCTGGCCCAGCCCAGCCGCTCCCCATCTGGCACCTCCTCGGCACCTGAGCTTCTGCTCCCCCCTCCCCGCTGGGCACGGGACCCCCCCACCCAAAAACCAGGCTGGCAGGCTCGCTGCAGCACTGTTTTAGACCTCAGAGAGGGCCCCACAGCGCATGGGGGTCTCTCTGCCTCCTCGCAAGCTGGCAGGAGTCCCTGGCTCACAGCTAGTTAATAAGTCTCCTAATTAGGACACGGTCTCCCTTCCACAGCCTATTTCTGAATGCACTGAATATGTCGCTGCCTTAATGATGGATTGTTAACGAGGCCTCAGATCAACGTTCATATTCTTGGGGATTTCTACGCATTGCAAATGAGCTCTCTGCTCGCCTCAGTAGATTTATCTGGGTTAGCTGGTGGGGGGAGCGGCTGAGTCTGGCAGAACTCCGACAACGGGACTCGTCCCGAGCCACCCCAGCACAGCAAGCGGGGGGAGCGACCCCCAAACGCCGGCAGAAGGAGGGGGCGAGCTGTGGCTGGGGGTGGTGGCCTGTGACAATCTCTCCCCACGGCTCTGTCCCCAAGCTGCTGCTGCAGCCGGTCCCTCGCAGGCCGGGAGGGGACCGCCGGAGCGTGCGTGTTTGCTTAGCAAAGTACAAGGCCGGGCCTGTCTGCTGACCGTGGGAGACACCAAAGCTGCGAGCAGCTTTGTTGGAAGCAGCAGATATCACACGGCTCCGGATTAGAGCTTCGAAAAGCCCTCGGCTCAGCACAGGCTCTGCCAAGCCCCTGTGCCCCATCCTCTGCGGAGGGGACAGGGGTTGGAGAGGGAAGTGGGATGCCCAGGCCCGCCCGCAGCTCTCACCTTACTGAACCTCTGCTCCAGCACCTCGTGTTCCCACTGAAGATCCTTCAGTTCCTTCTGGGTGACTTTCAGACGGGCTTTTGTGTTCTGCGAGCGGGAAGGGACAGTTAAAGAGCAGGGCTTTCTCTGGGAGGCGTGGGGGGTGCCCGCTGGCAAGGGAGGAGAGCGACCAGCAACGAGATACGGGCGAGAAAAACCAGGCAGCACCCACACCAACGCCCTCCCACCTCTGCAGCAGGGGCTGCTCCAGCTCCTCGCTGCCAGGGTCCCGGGAGACCCATCCCAGAGCTTATGAACACCCAGCTAAGCCAAAAGGGACCCAAAGGACTTTACAACCTGGTCCAGCCGGGTGGCAGAGGTCACTGCTGAGCGACCCCCTCCAGGAAAGAGCCAGGGTGACTTGGGAAAGGAGAGGGCTGGCCACTCACCGTCAGAGCCTCCTTGTCCTTCTCGTAGTGGGCCAACTTCTTCTGCAGCTCGGACACCTGCTCCTGGGCCTGCTGCAGGGGCTCCTTCAGCTGCTTGTTCTGGAGCAGCACATCCGCCTTCTCCTTTTCCAAGTGATTCTCTCTCTTCTTCATCTCTTCCATCTGCTCCTGTCCTTGGGAGCACGAGCGTCAACTCCTGGGGGCTGCCCAGCTCCTCAGAGCTTCCCACACCGTCCAGACGCCCTCCCGCTGCTGGCCCAGCAAGACACAGCTCCCCGTGCTCAAGGGCTTCGCTCCACCGCCTGGGAACCGGCCAGATCTGGGTGAAACCCTCACAGGACCGGTCCCTTGGTGGAAGGGTGACAGCCTGCAAGGCCGGGCAGGGGGGCAGGCAGTACCTTCAGCAAGCTGATGAGCGCCAGGTTTTTGAGGGTGATATCGTTGTAGTAGTTCTTGATGTCCCTGAAGGCCTTCTCGTGGTTCCTCATCAGCTCGCTGATCTGGCTGTTCTTCCTCTCCTCCACCTCGTGGATCTCCGTCTTCCTCCGCAAGTCAAGCTCGTCCCGCAGCGCTTGCGTCTTCTTGGCGTACTTGGCCTCGATCTCTGGGGGAGCGCGGAGGGGGCCGGGTGAGGGCCTCCCGCAGACCCTGCGCCGTCAGCCAGCGCCAGCCCGGCACGTGTCACCGTGGCATTACTCGAGGACAAGGCACTTGTTAGCAGTGTCACCGCAGCCGCCACCGGTTACGCCGGGACCACGAAGAGCGTAGCCCAGAAATAGCATCCTTGGAAAGAGGGCATGGAAACGCTCCAAGTCAGCCGGTGAGAACCCGGAACGTCCCCCGCAGAGGAGACTGGAGCCCTGCCCGCACCCCTCGGCCCGCACTGCAGGCACCTGGCCTTGCTCCGTTCACACAGTGCTGGGGGTCTGGCAGCCCCAGAGCACAGGGGGGCAAGAATCGGGGGAAAACCGGGCAGAACCGGGGGAAAACCCAGCCCCCTTTCTGCTGGGGGCTCTGCCAGGGAGGCCGGCAGCGCAGCAGAGCTCGGAGGAGCCTTCCCCAGCACGCTGACAGCGGGAGGCCACGCAGGAGCCGCGCACGTGTCCTGACCTTTCACTTGTCTCTCGAAGTCGTTGCACAGCCGGGTGACCTCCTCCTCTTGTTTCTGTCAGGGAGGAGCTACGTGTTAGAGGCAGACAACCGAATCCCGAGTCGGCCGCGTCCCGAGGGATTCCCTCCTGCTCCCTGGGAAAGGCTCCCGCCGCAGGGTCCACAGGAGCCACACCAGGAAGGCCCTTCTCCCCAACCCTGCACCTCTAAGTCCATCCGTTACTGGTGCCTGTGGAAAACCCCACCCCACCCCACGGAGAGAGACGGGGAAGCAGGTTCCCACTCACTGGTTGGGGCTGGGAGGGCTCAGCTGGCAGCCTCACCACCTCCCTTTGCAGCACAGGCAGCTCCAGCTCGGCCCAGGACGTACCAGGCGCATGTTTTTCACCACCACCTCGTTGGCCAGCTCCTGCTCCTTCAGCTCCACTTTCAAGGAGCGCATGTCTTTCCGCAGCTCCATCTCCTGGGCCCAGTGATCCTTCTGGACCCGCTTCACCGACAGGGTGCCCTCTGCCTTCAGCTCGGTGAGGTTTTCCTGGTGTTCGTACAACAAGTGCTTCACCTTCTGCTTGTAAACCTAAAGACAAGGCACGGACCGGGTGAGGGGCTTCAGCAGGAGACACCCGGTGTGGGGATACTGGCTGGGCTGGCATCCCACCCAGCTCCTCCTCCTCCTCTTCCCTCTTCCCTCTCCTCCTCAGGGCTGCCCCAGGCTCACCCAGAGCTCCCCTCTCCCCTCCCACCTTGATCTCCACTTGATGCCGCTCCTCTGCCTCCTCCATCTCCCGGTCCTTGTTCCGCAGCTCGGCTCTCTTCTCCTCCAGCTGCCGGCGGGTGATCTCCCAGAAGGTGTGAATCTTGTCACGCTCCAGCTGGAAATAGTTGCGCTCTTCCCGTTCCCGGTCCAGCTCCTCCCGGAGACGCGCAACGTGCTTCTCCAGCTGCAAAGCCAAGGGGAAGAGCCAGGTGGGGGGAAAAGGGGGCCTCGGACAGACGCCTCTGCAAGATGGCCCTGGCAGGCTGTGTCGCAAACCTGGCAGGACACAGTGGCTGTTACTGGGATGGAGAAGTGCAGGAGAGAAGGGGAGGAGACCTGGACCTTACAGAACCCATCAACCCCTGGAAAAGGAGTAACAAAACCTTATCCTACTGTGAGCAGCCGGCACTCAGATATTCTGTCTCGCAGTACCCAGTAACAACATTTTCAGGTCCCTAAATGCTACTGAATCACAGAATCATTTAGGTTGGCAAAGCCCTCTAAGCTCCCCCAGCCCAACACTTCCCCTACCCCTGCCATCCCACCCCCAAACCCTGGCCCTCAGCACCGCCTCTGCCCGGCTGCTAAATCCCCCCAGGGCTGGGGACTCGACCCCTTCCCTGGGCAGCCCCTGACAGCCCTTTGGGGAAGGAATTGTTCCCCAGGCCCAACCTCACCCTGCCCTGGCACAACTTGAGGCCGTTGCCCCTCGTCCCATCGCCCCTTCCCTGGGAGCAGAGCCCGACCCCCCCGGCTCCCCCCTCCTCTCAGGCAGTTGTAGGGAGCGATGAGGGCTCCCCTCAGCCTCCTCTGCTCCAGGCTGAACCCCCCCAGCTCCCCCAGCCGCTCCCCAGCAGCCTGGGGCTCCAGACCCCTCCCCAGCTCCGCTGCCCTTCTCTGGACACGCTCCAGCCCCCCCAGGGCCTTCGGGGAGGGAGGGGCCCAACCCTGACCCCAGCATTCCAGGGGCGGCCCCCCCAGTGCCCAGCACAGGGGCACGGTCCCTGCCCTGCTCCTGCTGGCCACACCAGTCCCGATACGAGCCAGGATGCCGCTGGCCCTCTTGGCTACCTGGGCACCCTGCTGGCACCGAGATGTGCAAGGTCTCATCCCAGGAGCGAGGTCCCCAGGCCAGAGCCACCTCCTCCTCCGCTTGCAGGACACCCGGCAGGACAGGCGGGACTCGGAGCAACCCTCACCTGCTCCTTGCTCATCTCCTCCGGGGCCAAGGCATCCACCGCGCCCGCGGCTCCGCTCCCTTGCCCTTTTTTTCCCATTTTCTTTTTGGGCGCCTAAGGAGGGAAAGCGGACGTGGCTGGGGCGCCGGGGGAGGCCCGGCTGCTCGGTGCCCCCGCATGGCGGGGACAGGGTGAGAAGCGGGGCGGGGAGCGGCGGCTGACGGAGCCAGGGGCCCCAGTAGGGCCCCGGGACCCGCCGGGACCCGCCGGGACCCCCCGAGCCGGCCCTGCCTCACGCCCAGCCGCCGCCAGCTCAGCGCCGCAGCGAAGCCCCCGGC
>JADKXX010025131.1:0-82422 GCA_017310255.1 Butorides virescens
ATCAAAAGCAAATACGCCGTGTTCACAGGCCAAAACCCCCATGCTGGGTCCACGCCCCTTCCACGTTGCTGGTGCAGTGCCCCTGGGGTACTCCAGCCTCCAGGGTGTGCATCGCATGCCCCCAGCTGCAACCCGGGGAGCTCAGGAAGCTTAGGGACAAGCTCTCTGACCCCGCAGTGCTCCCTGGGCTATGGGAGAAGCTGGGGCACAGCTCATGCCCATCTGGAGTCACTGATCTCTCCTCCAGCAGGAGCTCACCCAAGGTCCCCACGCGGATGGGGCAGAAGGCCATGTCTGGGCTCGGCTTTGTGAGGACTTGCATACAGAGAGGCAGAGGAAAGGAAGATGCCTTGACTTACCCAGCTCACTTCTCACTTCATCTGAAACAGAAACAGGGAGTATTATGGTCTGCTCTTTGGTCAGGGAGAGGGCTCTACCGCTGCTGGAGAGAGGTAGAGGAAAGGAAGATGCCTTGACTTACCTATCTCACTGAGCAGTATATCTGAAACAGAAAGAGGGAGTGTTATGGGCTGCTCTTTGTTCAGTGAGAGGGCTCTACTACTACTGGAGAGGGGCAGATGTCAAGGGAGAATAATTATGACGACAGAGCAGGAGAGCTGGTCACCATCCTGCACTGACTCTGGACACAGCATCAGGACACAGACAGCTTGCAGCTCTGCATTTCCAAGGGTGGTGCAGTTCTGTCTGTTCTCCACAATGCCAACACCCTTTCCCTTCTCCACTGTCTCTTACCGCAACAAACCTTCAGCTGATCATGACATACTACCAAAAGCGCAGAAAAACATCTTTGCTTTGCCTGATATCAAGAAGGAATTTTAGATGCATTACATCTGTAGATGTGGGGCATCTGAATGGAGATATGGGGCACCACAAACAGTTAACCAGTCAGTGATGGCTGTGCATCCACAACAGCACCCAGCCACCCAAAACCCTCTGGAGGATTGCAGCTGGTAGGAGATTGGTGGTCATGGCCCTGACTGAGATCAGCATTAGTGTTGCTCAGTCCTGTGGTCCTAGAGACTGATGGGTTTGTTCTGAAGTCCCCACCTGATGCCCTCCCTGTCTCTTCTGTCCCACCCTACTGCAAGGAGGCGTCCAGTTCCCTCTTCGATTTGGAAATGGTGAACCAACACATTCTTCCTTGGTCAGTTGGGTTCCTGGGAAAAGCGCATTGAGCTCTCCAGAGGATCATGGTCCTGCTGCTTGTGATAGAGAAAGGGATGAGAGCAGAGGGGATTTGAAACCACTCCCCAGGGAAGTCTCCAGGGAAGGAACTGGCCAGTGAGCAGGAGGCTCTTAGGACCCTGTCTTTTTTCACCTCTTCATAAACTCTTCAGCTGAGATAAGAGGATGAGCATCTTTTCTTTGCTCTGTGAGTGCAAGGAAAGCTCTCTCCATCTGAAGGACGGAAGGTGCTTGTGAGTGGGCATCAAAGTGGGTGCTCAGAGAATAAGGTCTTACTTACCAGACGGCAGGATAGCCTGTTCCTCATGGAATTTTTGCTTCGAAGCCCTCTGTTTTGCTGTAATGTTCAAAAAACCAAATTAAATAAGTCCTGAAGCACAAAGAAAATACCAGGAAGGGGATACTGATGCTGCATGTGGATTGGATAGGGAAAAGCATCTGAATTCAGCTGGGGCAGGGCATGGCAAGTTGGGTGGTCAAGGGGAGGGTGTGAAACACCTTATGCTGGGATGGGTCAGAGGGTAAGAAGAACTTGTATTTAGCCCAACCATGTTGCATGGTATGGAAGAGATGAGCTCTTTGTCCAGGTTTTGCCACTCTACCAATGCTCATCTTGTATCACCAGCTTCGTTACTGAGCGGTGTAAGGACTGTTGGACACAGCCTCTTTACATCTTGCCATTCGTCTTACATCAGCAGTCTCCTTTCCCCACCTTGCACCCTCCCCGGTCTGAACCCTCTAGGGTGATGGGATTGGGTCGGGGCATCTGAGACAGTGGCCACCTTGCACAGCAGTGGGACTGTGACCCCACGGACAGCTGGGTTCAGGCTTCCTGCACGTCTTGTGTCACATCTCCCCACCCTGCGTGGGTATGTCCACCCCTACAGGTGCCTAGCAGGGTGTGGAAGGAGGTCTGAGTTTTCCGTCTTGTTCAATGACTCTTTATCCTTCACGAGTAGGTTTCAATGAGGCAGAAAACAAAGTCCCCTTACCTCTAAATAGCAGAAAAGCACCGGCAGCCAACATGAGAAGCAATAAAGAGAGCAGTATCCAGAAGGCAGGGAGCCATGGAGAGAGACGTGGAAAAGCAGCACCTGTGAAAAGCAAATACCTGAGTGTCATCTGGCAATCTGCAATCTTTCCCCTGGATTTGATTACCCACCCAAAGTGTTCCTGTAGGGATGAATGGAGAAATAGTCACAGCCCTACATCGCTGGGCAGCGCCTGCCTTCTCGAGGGATGCGTGCAGCATCTAGGGCAGGAAGGACCCTTCTCATTTCTCACTCCAACCTGTCCTGCTTGCAGTTACCCATGGGGGTTTGGGATCCATCGAGCTGCACTGGAGAGCTGTTGTCTTCCCTGGCACTGGAAAGGGCCTTACAGGGCTTCTAGGACAATGAGTCGACAGAAAAGACTTCTTGGGACAATGTGACTCACCTGAGAGGCGTACTTTAGCTTTCTTCTCAGTCTGCAGCAGGGGGTTCAGGATTTGGCAGGTCACTTCTCCTACTTCTTCTGTAACTGTTACTCGACTCAGCACGCTGAAGACTTGCTTAATGTCCTGGTCTATTGCAGTATCTGCGGAGAGGCTCTGCTTATTCTCAGCAATCCACTGGATAGTAGGTTTGGGGAACCATCCATGTGATCTGCAGGTGAGCTCGAGCCCTTGCCCTTGAGGTCCCAGTATTTCAAAGAATACTTCACTGGTACCTTAAAGGCAAGAGAGTTTGTTAGTGGGAGAAGTGTGTTTCCATGAAAGCAGCTCTACCTTGGCTTCACAGCTCTTGCTCAATCCTGAATTTAGTCCAATTTCCTGCCAGTTTGTCTCAGTCTTTAACGTACTCCTTTCAACGGTCTTTCCGAGATCCCATACTCTATCTGCCAGATATGGGAACTTTTCTGTGGCTGAGAAAAAACCCCACTGCAGGATGGGTTTGCCTGTGTTCGGTTTTGGGCCCCTCACTAAAAGAAAGACGTTGCGTTGCTGGAACATGTGCAGTGGAGCAACGGAGCTGGTGAGGGGTCTGGAGCCCAAGACTGATAGGGAGTGGCTGGGGGTCTCGGGGATGTTCAGCCTGGAGTAGAGGAGGCTGAAGGGAGACCTTATCGCTCCCAACAATTGCCTGACAGGAGGTTGTAGTGAGGTCGTTGTTGGTCTCTTCTCCCTGGTAATGGGAAATCTGACAGGCATTGAGGAAAAGGACTCAAGTTGTGCTAGGGCAGGTTTAGATGGGATATGAGGAAAAATTCCTTCCTCAAAAGGATTGTCAAGCACTGGAAAGGGCTGCCCAGGGAAGGGGTTGAGTCCACATCCCTGGGGGGAATTTAAAAGCCAGGCAGATGAGGTGCTGAGGGACAGGGTTTAGTGGTGGGATGGTGGGGTTAGGGTAAGGGCTGGACTTGATGATCTTAAAGGTCTTTTCCAACCTAAATGATCCTGTCATTCTATAACAGGGCTCAGGCTAGAGGGGAAGCCTGCAGAACATCTTTTGGCATAGGAACTCACTCTGGTCTCTTGGCAGCTTTCGCAAGCTGTTCCTGCACATTTCGTTTCCCCATGCATTGCAACCACCTTTAAACATGCACGCTGAAATCCAGGCTCTTCCAGAAGATTCAGCTTTAAAGCTCCTTCCTTCCCTAATCCTACAAGGGCTACTATGACCCTCCTGGGGCTGGTCAGCTCACCACTGACCTGGGTTCCCTCCTGGGTGGTGGAACATGGCTTGAACTTTTCCTGGCTCCTTACAGACCTCTCAGGGACTTAGAATTTAAGTATCACATGCAATCACAAGGCAGGTGCCGTGTGGCACACCGGCTGATGGGAGCAGGGAGGTGATGCATTGGGCCATGTGAGGGGGGCATGGGCTGGGGGACAGTGCACTTTCAGACAGCTTTTTTCCCTCTGTAAAAACATCACCCCTTCACCACCTAGCACATGAGATCTCCAACCTGCAATGCTGAGCACAGTGACTGAATCATCACTCCAGTCCCTGGACATCACAAAGCATCTGTACGTTCCTTCATCTGCTGGCTGGACGTTCTTCAGTGTCAGGGACACATTCCCAGTGGCAAATCCATCTGTTGGCATTGAAGTCCACCCAAAGCGTCTCTGCATTTGTTTGCCATCAAAGTGCCTGTATACGTGGATCTCCTCTCCGAGCCCCTCTGTGATTTTCTGCCATTGCACTTCAAAGTTGTCCAGTGGCTTTGTGGAAGAGATGTGGCAAGGAAGGAGCGTGTCCTGGCCCACAATCCCCACTACATTCTGGGCAGAGGTGACTTCAAAATGTTCTGTGGAAACCAAACTTGGGTGAGCATCTGGCTGAAATCAATCAGAAAATGTACTAGTGTGAAGGACACAGAGGATGGGGACAAACATTTATCCCTATCCCAGAGAATGGGGAACGACTGAAAGTTGTCAATATTCACCAGTGACATTGGTGCCTTCTGGTAAGGCCCCTGCAGGCCCTGAGACAGCAGATCACAACAGAAAGATGCCAAACAATTAAAACCAAAAGAGCCCAAAAGAAATTTTGTGGCAATTTTTGGTTTGGAAAAACCTTAGGGAAGCGTAATTAAGGATTGGATGAAAATGCTTACAATGTTTTCTCTAGGTTCTATAAAAGAGAAATTAATTTTTGTTTAGAGCATTCAGGCACTCACTTTCTCCTTTTTTTCTTTTCTCGGTGGCAAAATGGGAAGTGGGGAAATTGGAAAGCCCAAAGTGATACAAGAGCAGGAGAAACTCTGCTGAGAGAAACCTTTTAGGGTAGGATTATTTTAGGGGAAAAGGGGAAAAAAGAAGTTTAAAAGAATGTAGAGAGATGTTTCATGCATCTTGCCAGCCTGCCTCGATGCTTTCCAAGCCTGTGTCCCCAGCAGTGAGGCAGCCATGCCAATGAAACTGCTCCTGCAGGCAGGGAGCTGTGGCAGGTCTGCGCTGGCTTAGGGCTTGCCTGTCACCCCCAAGGGGTAGAAACTCAGGCTGGACAAGAGTGGATTCCCCCCCAGCAGAGTGGCAGGGCAGCTCTGGCTCTTTGCGAGTTCAAATGAGGTCATCTCAGGAGACCGTTGTCACCCTCAGCTTGAACATTTCTGATCCTCCACAGACTTTAATGCCTCAGGAATGAGCAGAAGAGCGTAGGAAAGCCTTACCTGAGAGAGGGATGGCTGTAAGCAGCGCCACAGCGAGCAGGAGCCATCTCCCCTGCTCCATAGCTGCAGCCGCACCCGTGGGACGATCACACAGCTGACCTGAAAGAGGGACAGAAGGGAAGTATGCAGAGGGAAATGCTGTCCTGCAGCCACCTGAGAGCTCTCCAAGGACACTTGCCATGGGCTGTGCCTTCTGAAGGTGCAAAGCTCTCAAACAGTGGAGTTGTGACATCAAGAAAGCTTGTGCCTTTCCAGAGATCTCAATTCACCTGTCAGTTTCTGGGAACTTCTTTCAGCCTAACATGTTTGAGGGAGAGTAAGGCAGGCATTTAGTATGGGGGCAAGGAAGATATGTCACAGGACTTGTAGAAACCTGTTCCCATCTGGATCAGCAGCTGGAGGCTTAGAAATGCAAAATGCCACAAGACACTGGCGCTTTGACATGTCTGAGATGTGTTCACTGTCCATCAAATCTCATAGGCCCATGTGAAATTGAGGGTAGTCCCATCCCTCCAACCTCCTTGCAACTTCTGCCCAAGACTGGGATGGCTTGCAGTGATGAGACTGGATACATTATAGAGCAGAAAGTTGGATCAGCTTCAGACAGGAACATCTGGGCAGAGGAGTTCCATCCAGAACAAGGGGAGACCTTGGACACCTTGTGTAGCGACACTGGTATTCCTGCTGACACACGTCAGGTTTTTCTTCAGCCTATCTTGCACAGAATCTTTTGGTCATCCAAAGGGAGACCAAAAGAAACCTCGCTGTCCAACAAGTGATCATTTACTACTTCAGAGACCAAAACCACATTCCCAAACAAGCTGAATGCTTTGCAAAAGAAGACATGGTAAAAAATGCATTACAAAAAAACCTCCAAACACCCCGAAAACCAACAAGACAAAAGCCAGGGTTTCTTTGTCTTTCTGGGCTTCATGTTCAGGACTGCTAAACAGGCATACCATGGCATATTTTAACTAAGATCAGTAATCATTGCTGCACTGGCAGGGTAGAAAATGGAGCTGGGTTAACATTGACACTGCAACATGAATGGAACCCACAGAGATCACTGAATGTGCTAGAATTCTAACATGAATGATTCAATCGGTTAACAAAGGCGATGTCAGGATGACCTGAAGTTGGCTGCATAGAAGCTGACAACCTCAACCATTCAAGGTACCTATCGGGACATTTTAATCTTTGTTAACAATTCTGCAGATGCACCTAACCCCCTAGGTGCTCTGAGAATTATCATCGCCCACAGGTACCATAATATGAAGATACTTTCAGATGTTTCCAGCTGTCACCAGGAGAGACTTGTAAGTGGGTATACTTCATCCACCTTACTTTGTCCCAAGGCACTGCCCCAGGTATGTTCCTGGACCCAGGAGTCGTTTTCTGAGGGGGAGGGCAGCCCTTGCGTCCTGCTCTGCAGCCTCCCCTTCAAAGTCATGCTGGGGAAGCACAGCCAGCTCCGTGCAGCCAAGACAGCAGACAGCCCCTTGGTGGAACAAGAACTGAACCCAGATGGCCAGCTGAAAACTCAGCTTTTCCCCCCACATTCCCCCCATTCTCTGTCACCTTCCTCTCTGAGCACTACCAGCAGCAGCCACGCTGCTCATGCCCCCGGTTCCTTGCTGCCTGCATGTCAGGAGACGTAGGGGATGAGAAGAGCCTGGAAACAGAGTGGTTCCCTTCCATCCCAATGCAGCACTGCCTTCATGGTTGCTTCAGAAGCAAAAGAATTCAGAGACTTGCTTACCTGCCTTAATGAGCAAAGGTTACCAGGGATATGGAACTGCTGGGTTTCACCAGAGAATCTTAACTTCCACCTGCAGAAGGGAAGGGAAATGAGAAGAGCCAGGTACTGAAGTTGAAATGTGCTCTTTCTCTGCCCCAAAGTCACTTCTCTGCCTGCAGGTCACATCTTGTCTTCCACAGGAGGGTAGATCTTTATCTTGAAGGCAATCAGGTTCAAGCAGAGCTCCAATGCTAGGGACACTGAAGGACAAGCACCCGTCTTTCTGCTTTCCCACTGCTTAGCACCAGAAGAGAGCCTTCCTTCAGAATTAACACTGGGTTTTACCTATTGCCGGGTAAGAACTATCTCCACACCTTAAGTCTATGGATCACAGATGAACTTTGAGCAGTTCCTCAAGGCATCACCTTTGAACAGTGGAATTGAAATGAAGACGGAAATAAGAAAGATTAAAGATTAACTGAGGGTGTGGCTCTGCCTGAAGGTCACGTATCGTTTCTCTGTAAGACTGATGCTTTGTTGTCAGGTTACCTTGGGAATGGAGACACATTTTCCCTGGGGCTTGAGGGACACCAATTTGAGAAATCAGCTTGAAATGGGAGGAATTTTGTCTTTGGAGAAGCTCATGTCTTTGAATTGAGGTGCTCTTGGATTTTCACTGCACTTGCCTCTTAGTATCTCTCTTCACAGCTGGTTCTTCCTTGAAGGACTGTGCCAGAAGCGCTTCTTGCTGCCCAAGAAATTATATGATATTGGGAAGGTTTTGGGAGAGATGGGAAATGGAGACATAAAAGCTGAGTTCTATTGATGAAGGAGGGAAGGGGGGAACGAGGGGGGAAGGAGGAGGGAAGGTGTTACCCAGTGGCGGAGGAGGATGAGGTTAGAGAGCACATTGGAGAGAGGTGAGGCCATAGGTTGCCTGCACAAATGCTGAGGGAGCTGGCTGATGGTACTGCAAGGCCTCTCTTGATTATCTTTCAAGGTCATGGTGACTGGGAGAGATTCCTAAAGAGTGGAAGGGAGCAAATGCCACCCCTAAGTTCAAGAAAGGCAAGAGGAAGATGCAGGTAACTGCAGACCAGGCAGCCTCACCGCAGTGCCTGGGGAGGTGGTGGAGAAAACCCTTGTGGAAACCACTTCCAAACACAAGAAGGTTAAGAAGGTGACCAGCTGACAAAGGACGGGTCGGGTAGGGGAGCAGTGGGGGGGATCACTCAGGGAGGTGAAAACTGTCTGAACAGCCGGGCTGTATCGGGGTTACACGGCAAGGTTTTAGCAGTGAAAGTGAGGAGGGGAGGGGTGCAAGGGTGAGAAGAGAACAGGGACTGCCCTGTGCCAGACTAACAGCCAGGTCTGGCTGGCGCTGTGATGGACCTACGACAGGCCAAGGCTGAGCCCATCAGGAAAGCTGGTGGCACCTGTGGAAAGCACAAAACACCACTGAGCCCTGAGGAGTGAGGGTAGAAAGCATGAGAAACAATAGTGTGAAGAGCAAGGTCAGAGAAAAAAGGAAGGGGAGGAGGTGCTCCAGGTGCTGCACAAGATGTGACCCTGAAACCTGTGGAGAGGATCACGGTGGAGCAGGTATTTCTCTGCAGCCTGTGGAGAGGGCCACACCAAGGCAGAAACCCCCACTGAAGCCCATGGAAGGCCCCATGGGGGAGCAGCAGGATATTTCCTGAAGGAACCCTTGCCCTTGGAGAAGCCCACACTGGAGCAGATTTATCCTGAAGGACTACACCCCATGAAAAGGACCCATACTGGAGCAGGGGAACAGTGTAAGGAGGCAGGAGCAGCTGAGAACTGTTATGGACTGACCAGAAGCCCCATACCCCTTATCCCTGTACTACTCAGGTGGGGAGACTGGGCCAGGAGTTGGGAATAACAAAGTGAAGCTGAGCCTGGGAAAGGCAAGGGCAAAGGGAAGGCACTCTCTTAATTTTAGCTTTGTTTCTTGACATCCAAACCTGTTAAAATTGTCAGAGCCACACCCCCAGTTACTCTTTCAGGCTCTTGCCAATGGTGCTGGTGACAGGACATGAGGCAACGGGCACAAAGTGAAACACAGGAGGTTCCCTCTCAACATCAGGAAACACTTTACTGCTGGGAGGGTGACCAAGGACTAGTACCGATTGATACGAGAGGCTGTGGAGTCACCATCCTTGGCGCTATTCAAAAGCCATCTGGACATGCATGGTGGGTTGACCTGGGCTGGCTGCCAGGGGCCCGGCCACACTGCTCTCTCACTTCCCCTCCTCAACAAGATGCCAAACCACAGACTATCAGGAAAAGGACAATCATTTTTCATGAAAGCTTTCATTCCAGAGGAAGCATTCATTCCATACCACCATGAAAGAATATTTGGCTTTCTTGAGCACCTAAAAATCCTGCCAAAATACTTTTATTCCTGATGCATAGTTTAAAAAATTTCGTATCTGGCCACCTTGCTTAGAATCATAGAATCCTTGCCTTGCTTAGAATCATAGAATCATAGAATCACCTTGGTTGGAAAAGACCTTTAAGATCATCGAGTCCAACCGTTAACCTAGCACTGCCATCCCACCACTAAACCATGTCCCTAAGCACCTCATCTCTCCTTCTTTTAAATACCTCCAAGGATGAGGACTCTACCACCTCCCTGGGCAGCCCATTCCAGAGCCTGACAACCCTCTCAGTGAAGAAGTTTTTCCTAATGTCTAGCCTAAACCTGCCCTGGCGCAGCTTCAAACCATTCCCCCTTGTCCTATTGTCTGTTACCAGGGAGAAGAGGCTGAACCCCACCTCACTACAGCCTCCTGTCAGGTAGTTGTAGAGGGTGATCAGGTCTCACCTCAGCCTCCTCTTCTCCAGACTAAACAACCCCAGTTCCCTCAGCCGTTCCTTGTATGACTTGTGTTCCAGACCCCTCACCAGCTTGGTTGCTCTCCTCTGGACATGTTCCAGCAACGCAACGTCTATCTTGTAGTGAGGGGCCCAAAACTGAACACAGTATTCAAGGTGCAGCCTCACCAGCACCGAGTACAGGGGCACGGTCACTTCCTTACTCCTGCTGGCCACACTATTTCTGATACAGGCCAGGATGCCATTGGCCTTCTTGGCCACCTGGGCACCCTGCTGGCTCATATTCAGCCGGCTCTCAACCAGTACCGCCAGGTCTTTTTCCACCAGGCAGCTTTCCAGCCACTCTTCCCCAAGCCTGTAGCGTTGCATGGGGTTGTTGTGACCAAAGTGCAGGACCCGGCCCTTGGCCTTGTTGAACCTCATACAGTTGGCCTCAGCCCATCGATCCAGCCTGTCCAGGTCCCTCTGCAGAGCCCTCCTCCCCTCAAGCAGATCAACACTCCCACCCAGTTTGGTGTTGTCTGCAAATTTACTGAGGACACTCTCAATCCCCTCATCCAGGTCATTGATAAAGATATTAAACAAAACCGGCCCTAGAACTGAGCTTTGTTCAGGGGACAAAAACTAGGCATCAGCCTGATAACACCTGGATGTGATCATGAACTGGACATTATAGACTTTGACAACATAGAGTCAGCTAATCATCATCATTGTCATCATCAAACCACTGCACGATTTTCAGAGGCTTGGTGTCAGGCTTTGCAGCAGCAGGGCCTGTTGAGAAGAAGGGAAGGAATTTCCCTTCCTGGCTGCTGCCATCAGCAATGCTGAAAGTGTACAGAGCTGCTTTCTTACGGACGTTGTAAAATGACAGCTGATTGGCTGCCATGTCCAGGAAGATCCCAACCCTTTGCAGGTTCCCATTCACACTCAGGTGGGACCAAGGCTCTGAGTAGGCCCAATACTCTCGCCCATGTGCAAACCCTATGACCCAGAAGCCATTCTGAGGGGACATAGTCAGTATTCCTTTCCGCATCACAGATTCCCAGGCAATACCCAAGGTCCAGCTTCTTCTCGTGCCAACATCGACTTCCCAGTAGCATCTCCCACGTGTGTACCCTTCCTTTGCCAGCACACAAAGGTGGGAATCAAATCTCTTCTCCTTGCTTGGAACCTTTCTGATGGTGCTGGAATCTTCCCCACTCTTCCCATCGACAGAGACTTCCAGTCTGGGGTGAGCCGTGTGAGCGTCCAGGGTGACATCAACTGCAACAATCAAGTCATGCCATAAGGAGCAGGAAACACAAGCTCTGTTTTTCTGAGGCTTCCTCTTCTGTGTCCTCATCCGTATCTTATATCTCCTTCCTCCACCTCTTCGCTACAGTGAACTAGGCAGCCTCAGGGACCTCTAGCTCCTCCCCTCCCATACCTCCCATGCCCCTCCATTCCCATCCTTGGGCTAAGAGAGCAGTCAGCCTGCAGAGGGCAGAAGTGGGAATTGGAGCCGGGAGCTGAAGTGGCCAAGGCAAGCTGGCCACCTGTGCTCCTCACAGCTGAAGTGGCTCCTGGAAAGCATATGCAGGGTCTCTGGCAGCACACGACAAAGAACAAAGTTAGCAAACAATGCTTCCTCTGAGCGCGTTGTTCTCCAAACAGCTCTGTGAGCAGGTTGGATGTATTTTCCAGACCAACTGTCAGACTCTGAGTACTCACATCCCACCTCTCCCTCAGGCTTACCTTTGTGGTGCTGCATTTTGAAAAAGTCTGTGGGAAAAAGAAAAAAGCAGGCAGTAAGTGGCTTTGTCAAGGCATGGTGGCCTCCAGGGTTCTAAGACAGAGCCCATGCTGCTGACCAAAAGGACTATGTGTTTCTCCTGTAGTAACGTTCTTGCTCTGTAAGTTGGAAAACCACTGGGTCGCCTTTCTCCCGAGGAGGCCTCTCTGGTTTGCCATAAAATGGGAGGAGTTCTCACTGCAGGGCTTCTCACTGGACTCATCTGCACATAGGGATGCACCTTCCTCACCAGCAGCCCCCACACTGCCTCAGTGTCTCCTCACTGCACCTCAATCTTCCCCAGTGCAACGCTTGTCCTACACTGCCCAAAATCTGCTCACCGCCCGTTATCCTTTCCAGCTTTTGATTTTTGTCATGTCCCCTGATAAACAGTGGTGGGGGAGCCAAATACAGTTTCCCCACTCTCTGCCCTAGGTGACACTGAGGCCCACCCCCCATGCTCTCCTACTGTCCCCCCCACCTCCCTCATCCCCACTGTTCCTTTTCAGAAGAGAAAGAGAGGCTGAAGGAATGGCCAGACCATGACCTAGAAAGGCAATCCCCTTTCCCAGAGAAGAACACCCCCGGCAAGCATGGCTACATTCCAGCACCAGTTACCCCTGGAGGCAGTTAGCTGGCACTCAAGCACTCACACTCCAATCACTCCTATGCTGTCTGTCAGCGCTACGGGTCTGCCAGGGGCTCCCAGAGGCCTCTCTGCAGAGGGAAAGCAATACTACATCAGCCCCTGATGTTGCCTGCATGTTCTCCAAAGATCCCTTCAGAGCAAGAACATCTTGAGAAAGTTTCTGCAAGGATGTCTGAGTATCGGTCTGTTCCTCCCGAGCTGGGGTTGCAGAGGGGGCCAATTCCTTTTGGCTTTGTAGGACAGCCAGTTTCTCACTCAGAGTCCTCTCCACCTTCTCCTGCATGGATTCCAGGGCCCTCGTGGTATTTTCCTGCAGTGTCCTTCCTGTGAAGATAGACAGGTGTCACTGTGGCAAAAATGATGCCTCCCCTGAGGTGAAGCCTTGTCCCCGTAATGGCACAGGGCCTTTCCTCTCTAAAGAAGACCCTGCTTTTCTCTCAGTGCCAAGCAGGACCCAGCCCCAAAGCAGAGGGGAGCATGAATGGTGCAGTAACTGATCCCTTCTTTTCCAGGAAAGGGACACTGTTCAGGGTGAAACAGTGTTGGCGGGACAGAAGCCACAGCAGGACTGACTGGGCACACTGGAGCAAGTGGAAGGGGGACCTTAAGCGCTCCCTCTGGGCTTTCCCACTCCCATGGTGCTTCCCTCCCTGGCTGTGCACCTCCCATGGGTTCTTGAAGGATGCAAAGAGAAGTGGGAAGATCCTTCCACCTCCTTTACATTGGTTTGGATAGATTGCCTGCTGGAGGGATGGGGAGAGAGACCAGGCCCCATGAGCCTTCCTGAAGGCTTGCCCAGGGCCTGCTGGGCACGACGGAGGCTAGGAATCGCCCCCTACATCTCTCCAGCCAGCATCTGTAGGCTGTGGGAGAGACGGTAGCAGGACTTGGGGGTGGGCATTCCTGAGCCCCAGCCAGGACCTTCACCACATCTTGGGGTCAGAGAGGGCCCAGGCTACACACGCCCTTCCGAGACAAGGGAGAGAAGAGGTACCGTGACCACCTGCAGCATGCACCACTGCATGCAGGTGTCTCAGGGGCAGGGGACATAAAAGCTGCTCCCCAGGAAAGGGCTGTCCTTCCCCATCGCCTTTGAGGAGGTGCAGCTAGTCCTGCTCATGGGACGCTTTGTCTGTAGATGGGCATTTGCCTTCAGCGAGATGAAGGCCCGCTTGGGAATGGCCCCGCTCACCTAGTTTCTTCTCCAGTTCTGCCAGGTCATCCTCAGAGAAGGACCTCTTGGCTGTATCCTCTTCTTTGGAGAGCCTGCCCTCCAGCTGTGCTCTGAGGAGCTGTCATGGTTTAACCCAGCTGGCAACTCAGCACCACGCAGCCGCTCACTCACTCCCCCCCTCCCTCAGTGGGATCGGGGAGAGAATCGGGAAGGAGAAAAAAGGTTAGAGCCGTGGGCTGAGATAAAGACAGTTTAATAAGATAAAATAATAATAATGGTAATAATGAGAATGGTAACAGAATATACAGAATATACAAAAGGAATGATGCACAATGCACTTGCTCACCACCCACCAACCGATGCCCAGCCTGTCCCGAGCCGTGATCACTCCCTGAACCGCGATCAGTCCCCGAGCAGCGATCACTCTGCCCGCAACCGACCGACTGACTAACTCCCCCCGAGCATGACGTTCTATGGTATGGAATAGCTCTTTGGTCAGTTTGTGTTAGCTGTCCAGGCTGTGCTCCCTCCCAGCTTGTTATGCACCTGGCTGAGCAGGAGAAGCTCAAAAAGTCCTTGAGCACTACTTGGCAACAACTAAAAACATCAGTGTGTTATCAGCATTGTTCTGGTACTAAATCCAAACCACAGCACTATGCTAGCTTCTATGAAGAAAATTAACTCTATCCCAGCTGAAACCTGGACAGGATCGTAAGGTCACACTGTGTGGGCTCCAGCACGGGCTACAAAGCTTTGTGCAGATCTTGAGTTTTTTGGGAGACTCCCCGGAGGCCCTTGTCCCACGAGGATTCCATGGTCCCTGTGTATGGAAAGAGAGTTGGTGTGACTGGGACATTGATGTTGCCTCCTTGAAATGGAGACCACCTATCTCCAATGATGCCAAAATGCTCTGATTTAAACTCCATTGCAGAGGATCCTTTCTTAGAGCTCTGCAATAGGTGTTTTATATTTCTTCCTCTTTCCCCATTAAAATCCTCACCTCAAAGGAATTCAACATTGCCCTGAAGACGGATTCTTGGAATGGTTTTTACTTTTTTCTCTGTCTTTATGCAGGCAGGGGCCGAGAAATTCAGACCAAATTTTCATCTCTAATCAGCCTCTAATTGGGTCTTTCTGTAGTTCAATAGCTATGGCTTGAGCTTTGATATAAATGCTCCACCAGCCTAATTTTTTCAGCATAGCTTGTGCCATCAGGAATTCAAAGGTTTTGTCTTGACTCCCCTTGGCTGGTGCTTGTCATATTTTTGTTTGCTTCAGCCGGAGCAAGACTATGACCCACAGTCAGGTAGCTAATGCCCAGCCTTTCACTCACCTCTGGGAAACAGGGTTTTACACTTATGTTGAAAGAAGTCAAAGCACCATTGTGAGCCCTTATCCACAAGGGCACAGCTCTCCTGTGCAGCTGGTGAGACGCAGCAAAACTGAAATGAGCCCCACTGCCTCCTCACTAGCCAAAAGCATGGCCATAGAAGAGGGACAAGGGGATCTTAATTTCCAAAGGTGACTTGAGGGAAGAACATTCCCTGCAAGCATCCCACCTGGAAAGAGCAGGGGAAAGAAAACAGCTTCCTGACAACCTAGGGAGGGTGGGATTCAGTCCTTGTGGCATGGTCTGTGCTGGGAAAAGTGCATTGCCTGGTCAGATCTGCACACTGCTCGCCTGGGGTCCAGGACATCTGCATGGGGATGCTCAAAAGAACAAAGGACTTGCTGGAGGCCTTTGGAAGTGGGAATTTCTGGAGGGGTGAGGTTGTTTCATGGCACCGTGATGGCCTCTCATGCAAGGTAAGCCTCCAGATCTTCTTGCTCTTAGACCAGAAGGGAAGGAGCTTGGCTAATGTAGTGGTGAGGAGCCAGAATTTCTGAGAAGGGTACTCCGTCGGCAACCCTTACCGCTTCCCAGACTTTCTACATCTCCTTCCCATTTTGTCAGCTGTGAGAAGACTTTGTGGGCTCCTCTTCCTTGCTGGAGGGATTGCTCTCCCCTCTGGGGGGAGCCTGGAAAGAGAAGCCAGAACACCAGGGTAAGCTCTTATCCACAAGCAGGAGGGTCTCATGCCCAGGGGCTGCCCTTCAGTGGAAGGGAAAAGTCACCCTCTCTTCTGGGAAAAGGCGTGGCCACACGAGAGGGCCCAGGGCATGCTCAGTACAGCCCTCCCCGAGGGAAGACCATGCCCCTGCAAGCAGGTCACCGAAAAACCCCAGAGCACACCAAAGTTTCCAAAGAGTGATCAAAGGGAAGAGAAATAGGATCCAGTAGGCTTGTTTGGGGTTTTGTAGATTTTATTTCATTCTTGGACAACCTTGGTGTTGGTTCCTTGGCCAAAATGAGTTGTGCATGCCTCTGCAGAGCACCAAAGATGGTGCTTGACCCTAGCTACTCTTTTTCACAGAGACAGAGGAATGGGACCATTGTCCCATGACCATTCAGTCCTGGAGGTTACCCTGATGATGATGGTGGGCATACCTGGGAGAGAAGTCAGAGAAAATAGAGTGAAGCTGAGCCTGGGAAAGGCAAGGGTAAAAGGAAAGCACCGTTTTAATTTTGTCTTTGTTTCTTTGCATCCAAACCTCTTATAATTGTCAGAGCCACACCCGCAGTTACTGTTTAATATTTCCTTCTTCATTTCAATTTCACTGTTCAAAGGTGATCCCTTGTGGAACTGATCAAAGTTCACGTGTGATCCACAGACTGAAGGTGTGCAGATGGTTCTTACCCGGCAATAGGTAAAACCCAACGTTAATTCTGAAGGAAGGCTCTCTTCTGGTGCTAAGCAGTGGGCAAGCAGCAGGACGGGTGCTTGTCCTTCAGTGTCCCTAACACTGAAGCTCTGCTTGCACTTGATCGCCTTCAGCACAGCAATCTATCCCTTGTGTGGAAGACGAGACGTGACCTGCAGGTAGAGAAGTGACTTTGGGGCAGAGGAAGAGCAAATTTCAACTTCAGTACCTGGATCTTCTCATTTCCCTTCCCTTCTGCAGGTGGATGCTCAGTTTCTCTGGCAAGGAGGAGAAACCCTGCAGTTCCGTAACCCTGGTAACCTTTGCTCATTAAGGCAGGTAAGCAAGTGCCTCTGAATTCTTTTGCTTCTGAAGCAGCCGTGAAGGCAGTGCTGCAGACAGGATGGAAGATGGAAGGGAACCGCTCTGTTTCCTTCATCCAGGCTGTGCAGACAGGGGCCAGCAGGCTCTTCTCGTCCCCCACATGTCCTCACACGCAGGCAGCAAGGAACCGGGGGCATGAGCAGCATGGCTGCTGCTGGTAGCGCTCAGAGAGGAAAAGAAAGGTGATGGTGAATGGGGGGAATGTGGGGGGAAAAGCTGAGTTTTCAGCTGGCCATTTGGGTTCAATTCTTGTTCCACCAAGAGGCTGTCTGCTGGCTTGGCTGCACAGAGCTGGCTGTGCTCCAGAGCAGGAGGCAAGTGCTGCCCTCCCCCTCGGAAAACCAGGGACCCCCTTGTGGTAGTGCCTTGGGTCAAAGGAAGGCTGATGAAGTATACCCACTTGAAAGTCTCTCCTGGTGACAGCTGGAAATGTGTGAAAGTATCTTCATATTATGGTACCTGTGGGCAATGATAATTATCAGAGCACTCAGGGGGGTAGGTGCATCTGCAGAATTGTTAAAGAAGATTAAAATGTCCTGATTAGTACCTCAAATGATTGAGGTTGTTAGATTCTATCCAGCAAACTTCAGGTCATCCTGATGTCGTCTTTGCTTACCCATTAAATCATCCATATAAGAATTCTATCACATTCAGTGATCTCTGTGGGTTTCATAAGTGTGGCAGTGTCAATGTTAACCCAACTCTATGTTCTACCCTGCCAGTGTAACAATGATTACTGATCTTTGTTAAAATATGCCATGGTATGTCTGTTTAGCAGTTCTGAACATGAAGCCCAGAAGGGCGAAAAATCCCTGGCTTTGTCTTGTTGGTTGGGTTATTTCGATAATGGCATATTTTCCTATGTCTTCTCTTGCAAAGCATTCAACCCATTTGGGAATGTGGTTTTGGTCTCTGAAGTAGTTAATGATGACTTGTTGGATAGCGAGGTTTCTTTTGGGCCCTCCTTGGGTGACCAGAAAGGTTTTGTACAAGTTAGGCTGAAGAAAAGCCTGATGTTTGTCAGCAGAAATACCAGTGTCCTTACACAAGGTGTCTATGGTCTCCACTTGCTCTGGCTGGAACTCCTCTGCCCGGATGTTCCTGTCTGGAGCTGATCCAACTTTCTGCTCCCTGATGTATCCAGTCTCATCAGTGCAAGTCATCTCAGCCTTGGGTAGAATTTGCAAGGAGGTTGGATGGATGGGTCTGCCTGAAATTTCACATGGGCCCATGAGATTTGATGGACAGTGAACACATCTCGGTGATGTCGAAGCACCGGTGTCCTGTGACATTTTGCATTTCTAAGCCTCCAGCTGCTGATCCAGATGGGAACAGGTTTCTACAAGTCCTGTGACATATCTTCCTTGCCCCCGTGCTAAATGCCTGCCTTACTCTCCCTCAATCATGTTAGGCTGCAAGAAGTTCCCAGAAGCTGCCAGGTGAATTGAGATCGCTGGAAAGACTCAAGTTTTTTTGGTGTCTCAACTGCCTGAGCGCTTTGCACCTTCAGAAGGCGCAGCACATGGCAAGTGTCCTTGGAGAGCTCTCAGATGTCTGCAGGACAGCATTTCCCTCTGCATACTTCCCTTCTGTCCCTCTTTCAGGTCAGCTGTGTGATTGTCCCACGTGTGCGGCTGCAGATATGGAACAGGGGAGATGGCTCCTGCTCGCTGTGGTGCTGCTTACAGCCATCCCTCTCTCAGGTAAGGCTTTCATACGCTCTTCTGCTCATTCCTGAGGGATTAAAGTCTGCGGAGGATCAGAAATGTTCAAGCTGAAGGGTGACAATGGTCTCCTGAGAAGACCTCGTTTGAACTCGCAAAGAGCCAGAGCTGCCCTGCCACTCTGCTGGGGTGGGAAATCCCTCCCTTTCCAGATTGAGTTTCTATCCCTTGGGGGAGATGGGCAGGCCCTAAGCCAGCACAGCTCTGCCACACCTACCCCTGCCACAGCTCCCTGCCTGCAATTTGCATTGGCACGGCTGCCTCACTGCTGGTGACACAGGCTTGGAAAGCATCGAGGCAGGCTAGCAAGCTGCATGAAATATCTGTGTACATTCTTTTACGCTTCTTCTTTTTCCCCTTTTCCCCAAAATCATCCTACCCTAAATAGTTTCTCTCAGCAGGGTTTCCTCTGCTCTTATATTGCTTTGGGCTTTCCAATTTCCCCAGTTCCCGTTTTGCCACCGAGAAAAGAAAAAAAAAGAGAAAGATTGTGTCTGAATGCTCCAAACCAAAATGAATTTCTCTTTTATAGAACCTAAGGAAAACATAATAAGCACTGTCATCCAATCTTTAATTACACTTTCCTAAGCTTTTTCCAAACCAGCAATTGCCAAAAAAGATCTTTTGGGTTCTTTTGTTTTTAATTATTTGGCATCTTTCTGTTGTGATCTGTTGTCTCAGGGCCTGCAGGGGCCTTACCAGAAGGCACCAATGTCACCAGTGAATATTGACAACTTTCAGTCGTTCCCCATTCTCTCAGACAGGGATAAATGTTTGTCCCCATCCTCTGTGTCCTTTGTGCTAGTACATTTTCTGATTGATTTCAGCCAGATGCTCACTCAAGTTTGGTTTCCACAGAACATTTTGAAGTCACCTCTGCCCAGAATGTAATGGGGATTGTGGGCCAGGACACGCTCCTTCCTTGCCGCATCTCTTCCACAAAGCCACTGGACAACTTTGAAGTGCAATGGCAGAAAATCGCAGAGAGGCACGTAGAGGAGATCCACGTATACAGGCACTTTGATTACAATGAGACGCAGATACACTCTGGGCGGACTTCAATGCCAACAGATGCATTTGCCACTGGGAATGTGTCCGTGATACTGAAGAACGTCCAGCCATCAGATGAAGGAAAGTACAGATGCTTTGTGAAGTCGAGGGACTGGAGTGCCGATTCGTACACCATGCTCAGCATTGCAGGTTGGAGATCTCATGTGCTAGGTGGTGAAGGGGTGAAATTTTTACAGAGAAACAAAAAAGCTATCTGAAAGTGCACTGTCCCCAAGGCAATGCCTCCCTCACATGACTCAATGCAGCACCTCCCCACTCCCGTCAGCCGTGGGCCACATGGCCCCTTCCTTGTAATCGCATGTGATACTTTAATTCTAAGTCCCTGAGAGGTCTGTAAGGAGCCAGGTAAAGTTCAAGCCATGTTCCACCACCCAGGAGGGAACCCAGGTCAGTGGTGAGCTGAGCAGCCCCAGGAGGGTCATAGTAGCCCTTGTAGGATTAGGGAAGGAAGGAGCATTAAAGCTGAATCTTCCGGGAGAGCCTGGATTTCAGCGTGCATGTTCAAAGGCGGTTGCATTGCATGGGGAAACGAAATGTGCAGGAACAGCTTGCGAAAGCTGCCAAGAGACTGGAGTGAGTTCCTATGCCAAAAGATGTTCTGCAGGCTTCCCCTCTAGCCTGAGCCCTTTTATAGAATGACAGGATCATTTAGGTTGGAAAAGACCTTTAAGATCATCAAGTCCAACCCTTCCCCTAGCCCTGCCATCCCACCACTAAACCCTGTCTCTGAGCACCTCGTCTGCCCATATTTTAATACCCCCAGGAATGTGGATTCGACCCCTTCCCTGGGAAGCCCCTTCCAGCACTTGAAAACCCTTTCCATGAAGGAATTTTTCCCAATGTCCAACCTAAACCTCCCCTGGCACAACTTGAGTCCATTTTCTCAATGCCTGTCCTATTTCACATTAAGAGGGAGAAGAGACCGACACACACCCCCGGCTCTCTCCTCCTGTTGTAGGGACAATAAGGTCTCCCCTCAGCCTCCTCTTCTCCAGGATGAACATCCCCAGCTCCCCCAGCCACTCCCCAGCAGCCTTGTGCTCCAGACCCCTCAACAGCTTCCTTGCCCTTCTTTGGACACTCTTCAGCCCCTCCATGTCCTGCTGGGATTGAGTGGCTCAACCCTGAACCCAGCATTCGAGGGGCAGCCTCCCCAGTGCCCAGCACAGGGGCATGGTCACTGCCCTGCTCCTGCAGGCCACATCAGTCCTGAAACAAGCAGGATGCTGTTGGCCCTCTTGGCCACCTGGGCACCCTGCTGGCTCATATTCAGCCGCCTGTTGACCAACACCCCCAGGGCCTTTTCCACTGGGCAGCTGTCCAGCCACTTTTCCCCACGCCTGTAGCATTGCATGGGGTTGTTTTGACTTGTGACGGCTGCCAACTGCATTTAACTCTGCGGACCACAACTCTCTGGGCTCTGCCAACCAGCGAGTTTTGTACCCAGCAGAGTAGGCCTGTCTAAGCCATGAGCAGCCAGCTTCTCTATGAGAATGCTGTGGGATAAGGTGTCAAAAGTTTAGCTGAAGTCCAGGTAGACAACATCCACAGCCTTTCCCTCATCCGCCAGGTGGGTCACCTGATCATAGAAAAAAATCAGGTTATTCAGGCAGGACCTGCCTTTCATGAACCCATGCTGGGCCTGATCCCCTGATTGTCCTGCATATTCCTGGTGAGTTAAGTCAAGATGAACTGCTCCATAAGCTTCCCTGGTAATCTTCCTTCAGGGCTAGCATGAACTGCGGAGGTGCCAGGGATAAAGTTGTCTGTACTTTACTATGCTACTTTCTGCTTTCCAACTCCTCCTCCTTGGACAAGGCTCCTACAGATTCATACTAAAAAAGGGGACACAAAGACAGACCTCTTCCCTCTGCCTGCTCCAAGAAATAGTGGGGAGAGGAGAGGCAAACCCATCCTGCAGCAGGGCTTTTTCTCAGCCACAGAAAAGTTCCCGTATGTGGCAGATAGATCCTGGGATCTCAGAAAGACCATTTCAAGGACTGCGTTAAAGACTGAGAGAAACCAGCAGGAAGTTGGACTAAACTCTGGATTGAGCCAGAGCTGTGAAGCCAAGGTAGAGCTGCTTTTCATGGAAAGTCTCCTCCCACTAACAAACTCTCTTGCCTTTAAGGTACCAGTGAAATATTCCTTGATATACTGGGCCCCAAAGGGCAAGGGCTCGAGCTTGCCTGCAGATCACATGGATGGTTCCCCAAACCTACTGTCCAGTGGAATACTGAGAATAAGCAGAGCCTGTCTCCAGACACTGCAATACACCAGGACAGCAAGCAAGTCTTCAGCGTGCTGAGTCGAGTAACAGTTACAGAAGAAGTGGGAGATGTGACCTGCCAAATCCTGAACCCCCTGCTGCAGACTGAGAAGAAAGCCAACGTGCACCTCTCAGGTGAGTCACATTGTCCCAAGAAGCCTTTGCTGTTGACTCATTGTCCTAGAAGCCCTGTAAGGCCCTTTCCAGTGCCAGGGAAGACAACAGCTCTCCAGTGCAGCTAGATGGATCCCAGACCCCCATGGGTAACTGCAAGCAGGACAGGTTGGAGTGAGAAATGAGAAGGGTCCTTCCTGCCCTAGATGCTGCATGCATCCCTTGAGAAGGCAGGCGCTGCCCAATGATGTAGGGCTGTGACTATTTCTCCATTCATCCCTACAGGAACTGTTTGGGTGGGTGCTGAAATCTGGGGGAAAGATTGCAGACTGCCAGATGACACTCAGGTATTTGCTTTTCACAGGTGCTGTTTTTCCACGTGCCTCTCCATGGCTCCCTGCCTTCTGGATACTGCTCTCTTTATTGCTTCTCACGTTGGCTGCTGTTGTTTTTCTGCGATTTAGAGGTAAGGGGACTTTGTTTTCTGCCTCATTGAAACCTACTCGTGAATGATAAAGAGTCATTGAACAAGATGGAAGCGCTCAAACCTCCTTGCACACCATACTAGGGACCTGTAGGGGTGGACATACCCACGCAGGGTGGGGAGATGTGACACAAGACCTGCAGGAAGCCTGCACTCAGCTGTCCGTGGGGTCCCAGTTCCACTGCTGTGCAAGGTGGCCACTGTCTCACATGTCCCGACCCAATCCCATCACCCTAGAGGGTTCAGGCCAGGGAGGGTACAAGGTGGGGAAAGGAGACTGCTGATGTAAGACGAATGGCAAGAAGTAAAGAGGCTGTGTCCAACAGTCTTTACACTGCTTGGTAATGAAGCTGGTGTACAAGATGAGCAATGGTAGAGTGGCAAAACCCAGACAAAGAGCTCATCTTTTCCATACCATGCAACATGGTTGGGCTAAATACAAGTTCTTCTTATCCTCTGCCCCATCCCAGCATGAGGTGTTCACACCCTCCCCTTGACCACACAACTTGCCATGCCTTTCCCCAGCTGAATTCAGATGCTTTTCCCTATCCAATCCACATGCGGCATCAGTATCCCCTTCCCGGTATTTCCTTTGTGCTTCAGGACTTATCTCATTTGGTTCTTTAAACATTACAGCAAAACAAAGGGCTTCGAAGCAAAAATCCCATGAGGAACAGGCTATCCTGCAGTCTGGTAAGTAAGACCTTATTCTCTGAGCACCCACTGTGATGCTCACTCACAAGGACCTTCCCTCTTTCAGCTGGAGAGAGCTTTCCTTGCACTCACAGACCACAGCAAAGATGTTCATCCTCTTATCTCAGCTGAAGAGTTTATGAAGAGGTGAAAAAAGACACCATCCTAAGAGCCCCTTTGGCTCACTTGCCAGTTCCTTCCCTGGAGACTTCCCTGGGGAGTGGTTTCAAATCCCCTCTGCTCTCATCCCTTTCTCTATCACAAGCAGCAGGACCATGATCCTCTGGAGAGCTCAGTGTGCTTTTCCCAGGAACCCAACTTACCAGGGAAAGATGTGTTGGTTCACCATTTCCAAATCAAAGAGGGAACTGGACACCTCCTTGCAGTAGGGTGGGACAGAAGAGACAGGGCGGGCATCAGGTGGGGACTTCAGAACAACCCCATCAGTCTCCAGGGCCACAGGACTGAGCAACCTGAAGGCTGATCTTAGTCAGGGCCATGACCACCAATCTCCTACCAGCTGCGATCCTCCAGAGGGTTCTGGGAAGTGGAGGGGGTGTTGTGGATGCCAAATGATCACTGACTGGCTAATTCTTAGTGGTGCCCCACCTCTCCATTCAGATGCCCCACATCTTCTTGATATCAGGCAAAGCAAATATGTTCTTCTGCTCTTTCAGTACCATGTAAATAATCAGCTGAAGATTCAGTCTGATAAGAGACAGTGGAAAAGGGAAAGGGTGTTGGCATTGTGGAAAACAGACAGAACTGCACCACCCTTGGAAATGAAGAGGTGCAAGCTGTCTGTGTCCTGATGCTGCATCCAGCGTCAGTGCAGGATGGTGACCAGCTCTCCTGCTCTGTGGTCATTATTCTCCCTCAACATCTGCCTCTCTCCAGCAGTGGTAGAGCCCTCTCCCTGACCAAAGAGCAGCCCATAACACTCTCTACTTCTGTTTCAGGTGCACAGAGCAGTGAGATAGGTAAGTCAAGGCATCTTCGTTTCCTCTGCCTCTCTCCAGCAGTGGTAGAGCCCTCTCCGTGACCAAAGAGCAGCCCATAACACTCTCTGTTTCTGTTTCAGATGCACTGAGCAGACAGCTAGGTAAGTCAAGGCATCTTCCTTTCTTCTGACCCTCTGTATGCAAGCCCTCGCAAAGCTGAGCCCAGACATGGCCTTCTGTCCCATCTGCGTGGGGAACTTGGGTGAGCTCCTGCTGGAGATCAGTGACTCCAGATGGGCATGAGCTGTGCCCCAGCTTCTCCCATAGCCCAGGGAGCACTGCGGGGTCAGAGAGCTTGTCCCTAAGCTTCCTGAGCTCCCCGGGTTGCATCTGGGGGCATGTGATGCACACCCTGGAGGCTGGAGCACCCCAGGGGCACTGCACCAGCAGCGTGGAAGGGGCGTGGAGCCAGCATGGGGGTTTTGGCCTGTGAACACGGCGTATTTGCTTTTGATTGGGTTTTTTTGTTTTTAACAGAGTTCAGAAGAGCTCGAAGCCACATGGGTAAGTTTGTGGAGGTGGAATCAGAGAGGAGGGCTGGAAGCTATGGAAAGGTGTTGGCCCTGCGAGCAAGTCCCCTTTGCTCCTTCTGGAGCAAGCTGGCCAAAATGGTGCTCTCCACTGAGCAGTGGCACAAGGCTTATGCTGGATGCTCCTTTGGGTCTAGCTGCACCCATGGCCCAGGTCTCACCCTGCAGAACCTGGGAGCACCACACTTGGGGATGAAGCCGTCCTTTCTTGTCAGCAAGGAAAGTGGCAGCACCCCCGGGCTAGAAGCATGCTTAGACTCCAGGCTGACCTGGGAGCAGGAGCAGCTCTTCCAGTGCTTTTTCCAAGGGGCACCTCGTCCGTCTTTCCATGAGGAGCTCTGGTCCTGGCTCTAGCATCTGGCTGTCACTATCGGCCCCTCCTTCTCTCTCTCCCCAGTGTGCATCACCCTGGATGAAACATGGAAACACCCTGAGCTTGCCGTGTCCTCTGACCGGAGAACTGTCGAGCACAAGCCCTCCGCCCAGGGGCCCAACGTTGGGCGCCAGCTCCCCATTGTGGTGGGGATGGAGGGCTTTTCCTATGGGCACCATTACTGGGAGGTGTGGGTGGGGGATGGGCTGGACTGGGAGCTGGGGGTGCTGACGGAGACCGTGAGGGAGAGTCTGGAAGAGAGGAGGTGGGAGGAACTCCCTGAGGATGGGGTCTGGTCTCTGAGAAGGGTGAATGGGAAGTACTGTCCTGAGGAGGTCAATGACAAGATTCAGAGCCATACTGTCCCACTATCAGTGGTTGGTCTGGACTTGGACTTATTGCAGAGCAGACTCTCCTTCTACGATGTTGGATCTTCTGATTGCATCCTGGTAATCTCCATGGAAGGCTTCACCAAGCTGTACCCATTCCTCAGGCCAGGCCTTGGTGAGGCAGGAGGTAAGGGGAAACCCCTCACCATCAACCACAACACAGACTGGGGCTTCCCCCAGACAATACAGAAAAAAAAGACTTGAGCATCAGAGCCTGTGGTCTGGGAAATTCACCAAGACCAAGAAGCATACCCGTGTATGGCGTTGGCAATGCCATGTGTTCCATCCCCTGCCCACGGGAGCCAGAAGAAGCTATCAGCCTGGGCCGAGGAGGTGCACCTGCAGCTTCTGCAGCTACCATTTGCGTGGCTTCAGCCCTCCCATGTGTGCGTACTCCACGTTTTCTTTCATTCTGTTGACAATAAAATTGGAACCGATGCTGAGTGCCTGGGGGTTATGCTTACTGTTACCTTCCAAATGCTAAGGCAGGGGTCTTAAAATCCTTTCCTGGTCAGATTGCCTTAGACTCCTAAGGGTCAAAGTTTCTCTGAAAGGCGATTGCAGGTGTTTGGGGCTCCCCGTGGCCTTTGAATGTGTTTAGTTGGTGCTATTTGGAGTATGAGCCAGTCTGAGTAGAGAGGCCTGATCCCCAACAGTGTGCTGCTTTCTTGTTCCCTTGAGGTTCGTCCCTGGAGGGTGCCTGTTCTTCCCTTGAGGTGCCCATTTATCTTCAGCACACAAAAAGATGTTGCTCTTTCTCTGTGGCACAAATGCAAGCGCACTTCCCCATGTTAGGAGCCAAACCCAGTTCTGCCAAGCACAAAGCAGACACAAGTGTAAATGCTGACAATAAAGCCAGCGTGGAGCAATCTCTGAGGGAGATTATTTGGATTTTGACTTGTCCCAGGACTCTGAACTGCCTTTCCAACCCTCTTGCGCAACATGGGGGATCTTGAGACACATGGGAAACACTGACAGACCCCTTGGGTTGTTCCAGGGCTAGCATGTTCCCCAAGGACAGATTTGTGGGAGGTTTGAGAAGGCTGGTGGACCTATGTCTGCTCAGACCATGAATGAATGTCCTGCTCTGTTGTCACAGGTTTTTCAGCAAATGTCCTCATAGCAGAAGTGACATGGCTGTGACAGTTAACCACAGCTCTATGAGCTTGTTTTATTAGAAGCGTTGTGGTTTGCAGGGCTAATTTTCTCCTCAGTGTAGCTTCTGCAAACCGTGAGATCAGATCAGGCTCTCTCAGGGGGAAGGACTGAACACCACGGGAGTGCCAAACAGCTTTGATCACAGCCCAGCTGTAACTGTTTTTGTGTTTGAATTGAAAAGCCATTCTGTTGCAAATAGCAATGACCAGATTTTTTTCTGTATCCCCAGTACACAGATGATACGGGGAATGCCATGGGAAGGCAATAGAACCCCCCAAAAATAAATCTGTTGAGTAAGTTGACTAAGTCAGTCACCTCTCTTTTCCTCTCTGAGCCCTACTGGCAGCAGCCATGCTGCTCATGCCCCCGGTTCCTTGCTGCCTGTGCATCAGGAGGCGTGGGGGACAAGAAGAGCCTGCTGGCCCCTGTCTGCACAACCTAGATGAAGGAAACAGAGCGGTTCCCTTCCATCCCAACTGCAGCACTGTCTTCATGGCTGCTTCAGAAGCAAAAGAATTCAGAGAGACTTGCTTACCTGCCTTCATGAGCAAAGGTTACCAGCAATACGGAACTGCTGGGCTTTTCCTCCTTGCCAGAGACACTTGACTTCCACCTGCAGAAGGGAAGGGAAATGAGAAGAACCAGGTATTGAAGTTGAAATTTGCTCTTTCTCTGCCCCAAAGTCACTTCTCTGCCTGGAGGTGACGTCTCGTCTTCCACAAGAGGGATAGATTGTTGTGCTGAAGGCGATCAGGTGCAAAGTGAGGTTCAGTGTTAGGGACACTGAAGGACAAGCACCCATCCTGCTGCTGGCCCACTGCTTAGCACCAGAAGAGAGCCTTCCTCAGAATTAATGCCAAATTGCACCTGCCTTGTGATCGCATGTGCTGCTTGAATTCTAAGTCCCTGAGAGGTCTGTAAGGAGCCAGGAAAAGATCCAGCCATGTACCACCACCCAGGAGGGAACCCAGGTCACTGGTGAGCTGACCAGCCCCAGGAGGGTCATAGTAGCCCTTGTAGGATTAGGGAAGGAAGGAGCTTTAAAGCTGAATCTTCCAGGAGAGGCAGGGCCTGGATTTCTGTGTGCATGTTCAAAGGCGGTTGCATTGCATGGGGAAACAAAATGTGCAGGAACAGCTTGCGAAAGCTGCCAAGAGACTGGAGTGAGTTCCTATGCTAAAAGATGTTCTGCAGGCTTCCCCTCTAGCCTGAGCCCTGTTATAGAATCATAGAATGACAGGATTGTTTAGGTTGGAAAAGACCTTTAAGATCATCAAGCCCAACCGTTAACATAACCCTTCCATCCCACCACTAAACCTTGTCCCTGAGCACCTCGTCTGCTCGGCTTTTAAATGCCCCCAGAGATGGGGACTCGACCCCTTCCCTCAAAAGCCCCTTCCAGGACTTGACTACCTTTTGGGGAAGAAATTTTTCCTCATGTCCAGCCTAAACCTCCCCTGGAAAAACTTGAGGCCCTTTCCTCAATGCCTGTCCTATTTGCCATTAACAGGGAGAAGAGACCAACACCCACCTCAATGCACCCTCATGTGAGGCAGTTGTAGAGGGCGATAAGGTTTCCCCTCAGCCTCCTTTATTCCATGCTAAACAAGCCCAGTTCCCTCAGCCGGTCCTCATGAGGCTTGTGCTCCAGACCCCTCACCAGCTCTGTTGCTCTTCTCTGGATGTGTTCCAGCAATATAGTCTTTCTTGGAGTGAGGGGACCAACACTGAACACAGGCAAACCCATCCTGCAGCAGGGCTTATTCTCAGACGCAGAAAAGTAGCCTGAAGAAGAGAAGATTGAGAGGGGACCTCATCAACACATACAAATATCTTAAGGGTGGAAGTCACAAGGATGGAGCCAGACTCTTAGTAGTGGTGTCCAGTGACAGGACAAGGGGCAATGGGTACAAACTGAGACATAAGAGGTTTCAGTTGAATATGAGGAAAAACTTCTTTACTCTGAGGGTGGCGGAACACTGGAACAGGCTGCCCAGGGGGGCTGTGGAGTTTCCTTCTCTGGAGATATTCAAAGCCTGCCAGGATGATGTCCTGTGTAACATGCTCTAGGAGAAGCTGCTTTAGCAGGGGGGTTGGACTAGATGATCTCCAGATGCCCCTTCCAACCCTTGCGATTCTGTGATTCTGTGACATGAGGAAATGGGATGGAAAACCTACCTTGACCCTAGAGGGTATGTGAGTTGCAAGGAAAAACAATCACAGAAGGGGGTTCTTCCAGGAAACTTGCTGCTCCAGTTTCCAGCAACGGAGTAGACGGCAGTTGGGGCTGACAGAGTAGAAGGGCTGATCTTACTTCTGATCTTAACAAGGGAAGTCCTGACTCATAGCTACAAAATGGGAGTACCTGTGAGCAGGACTGGAGGGGCCCCACCTCCAGCCAGGTGGAGGAAAAGGACAACTGGGTTTACTGGACTGTGTGGATTTGATGGCCTGGCCCATCAGACCCACGGAAGTATGCAGCTCTAGTGGACACCCCTGCACAGTGTCCCGTAATGCCATCAAGCTATAGAGGGACAGAACCCATCTGGATTTCTGGGGATCCCATAGGACAAGTTGCAGAAACTTGTGCAAAAACTGTGGTGTCAGGGTGTCTGTCTGCATGGAGGAGGGAGGGATTTAGGCATGGGAATGGGCTTTCTGGGCCCATGGAGGTGAACAGCAGCCACGCTGGATGGGTAGAGACAATCTCTAAACCCACAGAGTGCCCGTCCTATACCAGGCTCTTAGCAGTGCATCGCATATGGGCATGTGTGTCTGCCTAGGAGAAGACAGATGGAAATTCGGGAGCCTTCTTGCAATTGGGAAGGGTCGGGAAGGAAGTGAGAGGCAGGGGAGTGCAGAGGGATGCTCCTGGCTTTTCAAGGGGTCTTCAGGAGCCCGGCCTCTTGTGACTTCCCTCAGAGGACAGCGGATCCCACCATGCAAGCTGGGCTCAGCAAGGCTCAGCACCAGCTCAGCTAAGCCACTGCTCCGTGCTGCAGGTGCTGGGCCTAGGGTGACCTTGCACTAAAAAAAGGCCCTCCGTTGCTCACGTCTGCTCTCGCAGCAGCGAGGTATTCGCCTCCTGCTCACTCTGCACGCTCAGAAGTCACCCACGCTACAGCTTGGCCAGACCACTCTTTTGTGTGCACTTATATTTAGAAACGACATCTCCCCCACACTCCCCAACATCAACCCAACAGCTCCTTCAGGAAGACATTTGTCCCCATGATGATTTCCTGGGGGTGAGCTGGGCTTGCAGCAGACCTGAAAACAGCAGCAGCAGCTGCAAATCTCCCAGCCAGGGGCCAAGAAAAGGTGGGGGAGGGCTGGAGGGCTACACACTGGACTAGCTCTGTGCATGGCTCTGACCCCAGCTGGCTCTGTTCTGAACTGGATGATGAAGAGGACATGGAGCATGGGGCTGACTTGGGGACAACAAAACCCAGCCAGATCGGAAATCTGCAAAGCTCTTTCTAGCTAAAATCTCAGCATTAATGCCAACCCATCACTAACAACTGAGGGTAATTTTGATGCAAGGCCATGATCTGCAAGAACCATGCCTGCTACTTTAACACCCCAATGTCATGGGCTCTTTTGTGTATGGTGAGGGCAAGAAATGACTTTTGGCCGGGATTTTGGCTTGGGAAGGAAAGCAGAGCCAGGATGAGAAAGGAGAGGCAGCAGCAGAGGGTGAACATGAAGCTTTTAGGGTGTGGCAGATGTCTCAGCTGAGCTCAGAGAAGAGACAGCTCCCCTTTCTGTCCCTCTGTATCTCCACAGTCCCTTCATATCTCTACAGCCGTCCCGCTGTGTCTCCACGTCTGTCTTTGAGCCCCTCAATCCGTTTTCTTAAGGGCCGGTATAAGCCCGAGGCGCCATCAGTGGAACAGCGTCACAGAGGTTTGTTCTCCATTTCAGCAAAACCCCATCATCACTGCACATACCCACGAACACAGACGTAGGAGAACATCGGTGCCTACGTATCTGTGCCCCCCATATATCCATATGTGCAATGGACAGATATCACAGCACACCCGCAGTCGGATCACACAGTTTATGTACACACACGTTGGACTTTACCTAGTGGGACTAAGGTGTCTTCACCTGGGGTACTCACGCATACATTTACAACATATGTAATGTATTTTTCTATGCATTTCGATATCAGAGGGTGTAAATTTATGTGCAAGTCATCCAGGATCCATTTATGATGTGCGTGGAAAGGGTTGGGCATGGTGGCAGGGTTGGGTGTGCCAGTGTTGGCATGGACAGGGCTTGGGGGAGGTGCATGGTGATGGGGACGAACCCTCTGGCAGCATGCAAAGATGCCTGTAAAACCCAATGATCTGCCAGGTGGGTGGCAATGGGGTTGGGAAGGGAGAGGCGTAGAACATGGTCAGCTGAGGAGCTGGGGGAGCACCACCAAGGCTGCCAAGACACAGACCTTCCCTGTGATGGCAAAGCCCAAGTAATCCTAACCTGGACACAACAGCCCCATTTTACCAGCTCAGGAGCTCTCTGCCGGAGAGAAAAAGCCAACATGGACAAGCTGACCCGTGTGCTTGTCATGCTGGAGCTCTACGTGGGCCGGCTGCGTGAGTGGTTCACCACGGCGTATGTTGGGGTGTTCATGTCTTGCATGCGAGCCTTTAGAGGGAAAATTAAACCATGTTATTTCACTTGCTGGCTCCGAGCCCAGGGTACGACAAGCTGGCCCTGGGTTGTGGGTGCACCGAAGTCAGCACTGTGGATAACCAGGGTGGGTTAACAAGCTAGCAAAAATAATAGCAGGTCTGGGGCAGCACTGTGTTCCTAGGTGGCCCCTTATTTATTCTTTGTTGCTTTTTTCCCAAATCTTTCATTCTTCCCCCTGAAAAGCCCCACAATTTTGCATCATTTGGGAATGAACCATTTTTTTTCAGCTTGTGAGGGTAAACCTTACAGTTTTGACAGTGGCAACCACCATTCTCTGTGATGAGGAACAATTTGTTCTGAAGATATTAAGGAAAAAAATATCTAATTGTTGGAGAAGTGTCACCGATAAAGGCGCATTGGGGGAGGAAAGATGTGGGCAAGTGGACACCAAAATAAATGTCTTTCTCTGAGACCATCGGCTGGGTTCTTGGTGGGACTCCCCAGCTCAAGCCACCGGTGCAGACCCCAACCTGCACATCACGTCCCTGGGGGCCCCGCTCCCTGCTTTGGCACCAGAGCTGTGCCACGACTCACCCTGTTGCATCCAACGTGGGCGATGGTGGAGTCTGTTGGGGAAAAAAACCAACGCTGTTAGCCCTTGCTTCACCTTGTGTGGAGGGATGAGACCCACGCGGCCGTTCAACAGCAGATCCCCTGGGGTCAGGAGTGAATCCCCTGCTGTGTTTCCCCCACATTTCCCCCCACTCTGCAGCAGAGCAAGCTGCCCTTCCATCTCTGGATGCGCAGTAGGGATGCTCGGCTTTGGCTGCCTTTCCCCCAACCTCCAGCATTTTCTCCCTTTGCCCAACCAGCAGACCTTTATCTGCCGCTCCATGGCCTCATGGGAAAAACCAAAGTCACCCTGCAAATAGATCGAGGCACACGTACAGGTGGGGAGCTATCCCCCTTCCCCCACCCATAGCACGCCCCGTTATCTTCAGCCTGCGGTTTCAGAGTTAGGAAAGAGATGTTTTCCCCACAGGCACCCAAAAATGGCCTCCCGTCCTCAGCTGCTGCCCTCTGCTTTGAAGCAGAAATCATAGTGAAATGGCAATGAAGAGGGTGGAGAAACCCGCCCAGACCGCGGGGAGCTGGATTGCAGCCTGGGGCCTGAGCATGCAGAGAATGACCCTGCCAGCAAATGGGCTTGGTCACCTTGAGCATTGGGACGCTGTCACCTTCCTTCTGCAGGCAGAAGCTGGACCGTGCACGCAAGGAAGAAGTGGGCTGAAGCACAGCCGGGAGAAATCTGCCCCCGTTCAATGGGCAGGTTTTTTGCACATCGCCCTGGGAAATTAATTGCTGGGACTGCCCGTGTAATTGGGAAAGGTCTTGCATGGCAGCGCGATGAGGGGAGGTGATGGAGGGCGTGGAAAGTGGGTTTGGGGCACGTCCCTGCAAGTCTGTGCAGCTGCTGAGACTGGCACGGCCGGGTGATGGGCACAGGGTTGCTGGCGGTGCTGGAGGGCATCCAGCCCACAAGAAGGGGGTCCCCAAGGACAGAGGGGTCCATGGCTTATGCGGAGGGAGGAGGTGTTACTCACACTGTATTTTGTTGGGGTCGTTTTCTTCTGCCTCATGGCTGGGAACGTGCTGCTGCCTGGGAGGGAGGAGGGAAAGTGTTTTGGGGTCTGTGGCCCATCTGTGATGAGACCTTCAGGGTCATTCTCATGGATGCTACTTCTTTGTATCAGTTCCACAGCTGGAGTCAAGACCAGGGCAAGCCCTGCTTCTCCTTGCTTCCCTCCACCCTGTGGGAATCCACCCACACATACAGACCATGCTGCCCCTGGCCAAGGGCCACCTCAAGGTGCCTGGGATACCCCCATCTCCACCACCCCCCAGCCGCCCAGAAAGCTGTGATTGCTGCTTACCTTGGGCATCTCTCTCTGCAGGACACTGCAAGGAAAAGAAAGGGGGAGGCAGAGTTACTGCACAGCGCTGCCCTCCCATGCTCTGGGCTGCTCCATGAAGATGGTGGGCTGAACCATCAATCACCCCAGAGGTAAGGTCTTCATCATCTCAGCACCTTTGCTCCCCACAGGTGATAAAGGAAAGGCCCAAGAGGCTCAGCTTCCCGTGAAATGCGGGTAAGGAGCTGGCCATCCTAAACCGGCACGGGTCAGACAGCAGCAGCCCCACAGCGGGGTGCGATTATTTTGCCCTCAAAGTTTACCCTCAGTTTCCCCAAATCACTCACCTTTCTTCACAGCACAGTAGCTGGCTGCAGACAGGAGGAGGAGGAGGGAGGCAGCCACCACTGCCAGCACGATGCCTGTGGGGAAGGTGTGGGGTATCTGGGGTGGGGGAGCTGGGGGAGATAGAAGGTGTTAGGGAAGAGGAGACGTCATGGGGAGAAGCAGAGAGCACGACATGCCCTTCAAGCCAGGCAAGATCCCTGCAGATGAACCTCCCCATGTCCTGGTGCCGGCAGCCCGGCAGCCCTCAGCCCCATGCTGGGGGACACCTCACCTGTGGTCGATGGTCCTGCCTGGGATCTGGACCCGTTGCCTGGGAGGAAAAAGGGAGAGGGTGAGGGCCTCCAGCTCTCCCAGGGACTGCACAGAATGAGTGACTGTGGGGACCCCCTGAGCCACCACCTCTCCACCTTTGTGATAAAGAAATCAATGCATTGCATGGACGTGGCTCTGATGAGCTCTGGCACCACCATTCTCCCGTTTCTGTTCTGCTGGGGCAGGAGAGGAGCAGGATGATCTCCTGGGACTGGCAGGAGTTGCCCTGGTGGCTGAGGCTGGGTTCAACTGCACGCTGCCCCCAGCATCCCACCTACCCGGGGACACGTCATGGGGTACGGCAGGGTCCCCAACCTCCTGTGGGGTCTGTGGAGTCCTGGAACAGTGCCTGCCTGTGTCCCAGGGCCATGTCTCACCTGTGACAGTCAGGTTCTGGGGAGCACTGAGGGCAGAGCTCCTCACCCAATTGCTGTTGTTCTTCTTGTACTGGTACCCACATCTGTATGTCCCTGTGCTCCCCATCATCACCATCAGCGGCATGGAGTACATCATCGTTCCCCATTTAGCTTTCACGCTGTACGTCTCCACCCCATCCTTGCAGAAGATGATTCGGGTAGCAGTGGCCTTCCCATCAGTGAAGCAGCGAAACAAAACCCACTCTCCCTCCTGGGCGTTGGAGGTGTTCAGGAAGAGTTTAGGAGCCGGGACGTCACCTTGAGAGATGCAACAGGGATGGCACGGGACAGCGTTACTGTTGTTGGAGCTGCAAAATGCCTTGGATCTGGGAGGGGAAGAGTCTCCTCTCCAGGGGTTCACAAATGGGGAACAAGCCCCTTCTCCCTAACCACCTCCAACCCTGCACGACTCTTTTTGTGGACCCATCCCTGCGCTCACCATCAACTGTGGAGTTGCAGGTGTCCTGGGCAGTCACTCCAGCACCTGCACCGTGGGGCAGAGAGGGTTTTGGTTAGGAGGGGCAGTGACCCGGATCACCCACGTGCCCCTGCCCACGTCCTCACTTTGCTGGGGCGAGCCCCTTCCCACCCGTGCGTCTCCATCCTGAATCCGCTTGGTCTCCTCCCTTTGACATGACCCCCAGCCCCTTCTGGGTGGGTTTCTTGTTCCAGCGGGGTGACCCTGGCTCCCAAGAGCACTCCAGCATCTGCCCAGTCTCACACTGTGACTTGTACCCCCTTCAAGGTGTTGGGAAAAAGGTGCCCTTTGCTCAGAGCTGCACGGTAGAAGGGGGAAGAAATGGTTTTCCTCCCATCATCAAAGCAACTCTGCCCCTCGGCACTGCATGGCTGCTCTGCACACCCTTTCCCCATCCTCCCCTGTGCCCAGGACGTGCCCAGGATGGGCCGGTGCCCTCCAGGCCTGAGCCCCAAGGCAAAGAAATCCCACAACTCACCGAGCAGCAGCAGAAGGAAGGCAGGGCCAGAAGGAGACAGCCTGGCACATCCCCCCTGCCCCAGCATTTGTTGGGCTGCTGCGGGAGCACCAGCTCCTTCAAGCGTCTCCGGTCCTCTGAGCTGTGGTTCAAGAGCTGCCTGTCCCGTGGCTTGCAGCGCGCCTGGGACTGGACCTGCTGCATTTCCGTGGCTAGCAGTGCCTTTCCCACAACGAGAGGCTGTGACGAGCGGGGCCCTGCCTCAGCCCCCACTGCGGATGCTGCGCGGTCACCTCCAGCACTTGCATTTCAACAAGAAAGTGCCTCCAGAGCACCATCACAGAAAAATCCTCCATTTCCTTTCTAGGCAGTCAACAAGCTGAGGTGGTTCTGTGAAGTGCTTGTCCACTCCTGCACAGGCCACATGGGGAATGAACATGATGATTTAGAGACCTGGGTGCAGTTTCAGGGCTACGATCTTGTTGGGATGAGGAAGACGTGGTGGGATGGTTGCCATGACTGGAGGCCCACAGGGTCTTTAGAAAGGACAGGCTGGGAAGACAAGGAGGGGGCGTTGCCCGTTATGTGCGAAAGCAGCTGGAGTGCACGGTGCTCACCTGGGGATGGGTGAGGAGCCAACGGAGAGCTCCTCACCAACCATCAGTGCCTTGCTGGAAACATGAACAGACACGAACAGACAGCCTTGACCGCAGTGACTGTGAGATGGTTGAGTTCAGGATCTTGAGGGGAGGCTAAAAAGCCAGCTCACAGCCCTGGACTTCAGGAGAGCAGACTTCAGCCTCCTCAAGGATCTGTTTGGAAGAGTCCTGTGGGATAAGGCCCTGGAGGGACAAGGGCCCCATGAAAGCTGGTTATCATGCAAGGATCACCTCTTCCAAGCTCAGCAACTGTCCTTTCCTGTGAATAGGAAGGCACGGAAAAATGTCAGGATGTGTACTCTTCCCAGGGCAAGAGAGACATGGACATACTGGAGAGGGTCTAGGGAAGGACCCTGAAAAAGATGAAGGGACTGGAGCGTCTCTCACATGAGGAAAGGCTGACAGAGCTGGGACTGTTCAGCCTGGAGACAAGAAGGCTTGGGGGTGTGTGTGTCTAATCAATGTGTATCAATAGCTGATGGGAGGGTGCAAAGAGGACAGAGCCAGGCTCTTCTCAGTGCTCCCAGTGACAGGACAAGAGGCAATGGACACCAGCTGAAACATAGGATGGTTCCTCTCATCATCAGGAAACCCTTTTTCACCCTGAGGGTGACAAGCACTGACACAGATTGCCGAGGGAGCTTGTGGAGTCTCCATCCTTAAGAGCTATTCAAAAGCCATCTGGACAAGGTCCTGGGCAACCGGCTTTAGTTGGCCCTACATGAGCAGCCAGACACCCCTGTGCCTAATATCTCTGCTCAGGGCTGTCTCCTGGCATGTGGGGGTTCAGCCCAGTGTGGCCCTGCCCCAGAGATGGGTGGGTGTGGGGTGCAGATGGCCAGGCATGGCCACCCCTTGCACCTGAGTATGGGAAGACGGACTCAGCCATTCTCAGCTCCGCACTTTTCCAGGATGCATTGGCAGGTGCCGTGCCGGCAGGGAGGGAAAGCATTGGGTCATCAGCTCCCTCCCAGGGCACGTGGCCCTGCCAGCCAGGAGTAAAGCAGCTCTGCCAGCTTTGTTCAAAGGGTTGACTCAAAGGCAGAGGAGCAACATCCACCTCCCACTTCTGAACAAATCCTTTATAACTCGCCTGCCACAGATCCTCTGCTGAGCAAGGTGCCTCTACAAGGGGCACTTTAATCAGCCATCCGGTGCCCAGGGACTCATCCTTTGCTGCCAGCATAGCAAGGCTGATGTGTTTATGGGCAAAGTTTTTCTCCTCAGCGTCCCCCACCTGCCCATTTGGACCTCCAAGAGGAAGGCAGGACACTGGTTCTTGAGGAGAGGAGGCTCGGTTGTGTTGAGTGGTTCAGTGGACATAGGTGGAGACGCAGCTTTGGTGCAGACCTTGCATAGCCTGGAGATGAAGGTGGTGCATGCATGTGTCAGAGACGGGACACGAGAAGCCAGGTCTGCAGGAGCACCCTGTGGGGATTGCACTGGGAGAAGAAAGCCGGATTTGGTGCAGCCGGCACTCGTTGGGGCACAGACCAGACGCTGTTCAGAGCCCAGCTGCGAGTGATTTATTGCACGGCACAGCTGAACAGAGAGCAAAGGCAGCGCGGTAAAGCAGGCAGCGTTCAAAACAACTACAATCAAAAAACCTGAAAGCAATGACGGGAACTTTCATCAGAAAAGTCCGTGACTTTTTATGACTTCAGCTCATGCGGAGATTGCCCGGCTGATAACTAACCTTGCTTGGTGGTTTTAGAACACTTCCTCGTGCCTTGCTATATTTTACGTCCCTTACTCAAGGCAAAATCGCTGTTTATTTTTCTCCTGAGTTCCAAGGCTAGGAAAATTCGTGGTTATTTATCATTACTGTGACTTTTAACAACTAAATTAACATTAGAGCCGTCTTCCCTAACCTGCCTACGTGGCATCACAAGGTGGATGAGCAAACCACAGTTGACATCCAGGTTAACCACCAGCACACCACGACTTTATTTTTCTTTCTCTGGTGCACCTCTCATTGCATCCCACTCAGTTTCAGATTTTACAGAAAAACTTATTTCTCAGATTTAAGCACTGTCTGCACTCCTTTCGTTTGTTTAATTGCATACCTCTCTATCTTGGGGTCTCAGCCTGCAGAAGCACAGCTGGAACTTGGTTTTGGCTTTCATAATCTTGGCAAACTTCATGGTGTGACCCTGATTATGCCAATAATGTGACAGGAAGAAGCAATGGCTTCTCATTTTTATTTACATTCTCCCTTTACCCTGTAGCAACAAGGCGGAAAAGAAAGAACAATCAATGAACCATAAAATAATTTAGGCTGGAAGGGACATCTGGAGGTCATCTAGTCCAACACCCTCATTAAATTAGGTCTTGAGCCTTGAGCTCCTCCAAGGGTGGAGTTTCCTCAGCTTGTTCTAAACTTTGACCACCCTCGGGGTAAAAAGCTACCCAAAAAAATTTTTCCTTACACATACTGGGAAGTTCTCATATTGCAGCTTGTTCCTGCTGCCTCTTACTCAACCAAGGTGAATCTCCAAGAAGATGTCATAGGGACAGCAAAATGTAGTAAGGACATTGAGCCCCAAACTGGTCCCTGAGTCTTACAGATGTTGTTACCCAGGGAGGCTGTGGAGCCTCCATCCTTGGAAGTATTCAAAAGGTGTCTGGACAAGGTCCTGGGCAACCGGCTGCAGGTGGCCCTGCTTGAGCAGGGGGGTTGGACCAAATCACTTTGAGGTTCTTTAGTCCGGAGAAGAGGAGGCTGAGGGGAGACCTTATCGCTCCCTACAACTGCCTGACAGAGGCTGCAGTGAGGTGGGGGTTGGTCTCTTCTCCTTGGTAACGGGCAATGGGATGAGGGGAAATGGTCTGAAGTTGCGCCAGGGCAGGGTTAGTTGGACATCAGGAAAATTTTTTCACCGAAAGGGCTGTCAAGTACTGCGAGGAGCTGCCCAGGGAAGGGGTCGAGTCCCCATCCCTGGGGGTGTTTAAAAGCCGGGCAGATGAGGTGCTTAGGGACAGGGTTTAGTGGTGGGATGGCAGGGCTAGGGGAACGGTTGGGCTTGGTGATCTTAAAAAGCTTTTCCAATCTCAGTGATTCCATGATTCTATGACTCTATGACCTCTGGAGGCCCCTTCCGACCTGAACTAGTCTGTGTTTCTGTGATTCTGTACAGAGCACGGGAGATCCAAACCCACAAGTTTCAAAATCTACTAAGTCACACTATAGCTGCACGTGTATCAAATCATTCTTCGTGTTCTAATTTTCACTTCCTCTCTGCTGTTTTGCAAACAGTGATAGAAAGTGCATAAGAAGACGTGCTGTGTGATACAAAGACTTCCTTAGTCCTCTGAGCTGGGGAATTATTGACCACCAAACAAAATGCAAGTCAGAAAGAATTTAGTGAGGTTTTGGAAAAATAATTATAACGTGTTGACTGTATCACTTTATTCCATAATTCTGTTTGTGGTTGAAGAAATAATGGAGGCTGAATTTAAATGTCCTCGGAAGGAGTCACTGAAGAAATGGTACGTTTTTTCCTACTTTTTCTGCCCAGCACTCATTATATTTTTCCTGAGCTTGACCTCCAACCCTGCCTGCATTCCCTGGGCTCGCTGCGTTAGGAAATGCTCATGCTGCCGGAAGAGTGAGGTCGTTTTTAAGGCATTTCTACCTCCTCTGATTTGGTGCGTGATCCTCCTGTGTGATGGCAGATGGCTGCATGGCTTCAAGAAATGAAGGAAACAGCATTCAAAATGCAACCCGAAGCGGAGCAGCAGAAATACCCAGTGACTTCTACGTAATATCTCAGGTAAGAATCCTCGGAATCGAGGATTTTAGGTATCTCAGTGTCACTTATTCTGTCTGTGTGAAGAATATGGGATGGATAGCAAAAGGGAAACCATTTCGTCTTACTCCATGGTTCTTCTGGAAGTGTACACATGCATTTTGCATCTGCTTCTTAAAGCATGTCTAATGAAAATAAGAAATAATGTACTGTTTGAGAGAGGGAGACTGATGGTCCTTGTTTCATTGAGTAGTTCTCTTACCATCATAGAATCATAGAATCCTTTAGGTTGGAAAAGCCGTTTAAGATCATCAAGTCCAACCGTTCCCCTAACCCTGCCATCCCACCACTAAACCCTGGCCCTAAGCACCTCGTCTGCCCGGCTTTTAAATACCCCCAGGGATGGGGACTCGACCCCTTCCCTGGGCAGCCCCTTCCAGTGCCTGACAACCCTTTCTGTGAAGAAATTCTTCCTGATGTCCAAACTAAACCTGCCCTGGTGCAACTTGAGGCCATTTCCCCTCATCCTATCCTCTGTTACCAGGGAGAAGAGGCTGACCCGCGCCTCACTACAGCCTCCTCTCAGGCAGTTGTAGAGGGTGATAAGGTCTGCCTTCAGCTTCCTCTTCTCTAGGCTGAACACCTCCGCCTTCCTCAGTTGCTCCTCATAAGACTTGTGCTCCAGACCCCCCACCAGCTTTGTTGCTCTCCTCTGGACATGCTCCAGCAACGCAACGTCTTTCTTGTAGTGAGAGGCCCAACCCTGAACCCACCTCACCAGTGCCCAGCACAGGGGTATGGTCACTGCCCTGCTCCTGCTGGCTGTACCGTTCTTGATACAAGCCAGGATGCCATTGGCCCTCTTGGCCACCTGGGCACACTGCTGGCTCATATTCAGTTGGCTGTCAACCAGTACCCCCAGGTCTTTTTACACTAGGCGGCTTTCCAGCCACTCTTCCCCATGCCTGTAGCGCTGTGTGGGGTAGTTCTGACCCCAGTACAGGACCTTGCCCTTGGCCTTGTTGAAGCTCTTACAGTTGGCCTCGACCCATCAATCCAGCCTCTCTAGGTCCCTCTGCAGAGCCCTCCTCCCATCGAGCAGATCAACACTCCCACCCAGTTTAGTGTCATCTGCATAAATGATATATGTCATAATGATAATGTAAACCCCATCCTTACCATGGGAGTGACTCAGTCATTTTCTCTGATATTGACCTGAAAATAATTTTTGGAAACTCTTTTTTAGGAGTAAATCTCAAGATTTCCAAACTGATGCAGGAGACATTTATGAGGCCAAACAGGCAGGAACAGGCCACTGGGAATCAGTTAGCCAGCTGTGCAGTCACTACTAGGGAGAGAGGCAGAAGAAAAGTCAAACCTCGGCCTCTTGACCATATCTTTCCATTCTGTGGGTTCATTGATTGTGCACAACACGGTTGAAAAAATCCCAAACTCTAGTTTAACAGGGCTCTGTGAGGAGTTCTTGCTCAGAGCAAAACCAGAGACAAACAAGCTCGTTCCCTTTCAGGAAGTGCTGCTTTCAAGCCGCTGAGCAGAGCACAACCTCGCCTCTGTGGTTTTCCTCCCCACCGCACACAGCCTGCGCAAACACAGCAGAGGAAACAGCAGCAAAGTGCTCGTCCTCCCTGCCTCCGTCTCCCCCAAGGCAGTTGCTGCAGTGGGGGACTGTTTCACAGACCAGTTCAGGTTGGAGGTACCTCTGGAGGTCATTTGCTCCAACCCTACTGCTCGAGTAGGGAGCCGGTTGCCCGGGACCATGTAAACCCAATGCATCTGTCAATCAGAGACACTGGAAGACATCAGCAAACCCCCATCATCCCTAGGGGCTAGGTCTGCTCTCATCTCAGAAAGATGAAGGTGGAAGTGATGAGCCAACTGGACATGGGTCTGCTTTGACCTGAAGAGCTGTGGCTCAAACATTTGGCAAAGTCATCACAGCAAGAAATTCCTGTAAGTGTGCAAACGCTATGCCTTGATTTGCTGCTGAATCACAGAATCATGGGATCGCTTAGGTTGGAAAAGACCTTTAAGCTCACGAAGACCAACCGTTCTCCTAACCCTGCCATCCCACCACTAAACCCTGTCCCTAAGCACCACGTCTGCCCGGCTTTTAAATCCATCCAGGGATGGGGACTCGACCCCTTCCCTGGGCAGCCCCTTTCAGTGCCTGACAGCCCTTTTGGTGAAAAAATTTTTCCTCATGTCCAACCTAAACCCACCCAGGCATAACTTGAGGCCATTTTCCCTTGTCCCATCACCCGTTACCTGGGAGCAGAGGCTGACACCACCTTCCCCACACCGCAGCTCCTCCCGGAGCTCTGTCCCAGAGCTGTTGTAGGGTGTGATAAGGTCTCCCCTCAGCCTCCTCTTCTCCAGGATGAACACATCCAGGTCCCCACATTTCCCCACACCTGTCCCATTGCATGGGGTTGTTGTGACCCCAGAGCAGGACCCAGCCCTTGGCCTTGTTAAACCTCATATAATTGGCCTTGGGCCATGCATCCAGCCTGGCCACGTCCCTCTGCAGAGCTCTCCTCCCCTCCAGAAGACCCACACTCCCACCCAGTTTGGTGTCATCTGCACACTGGCTGAGGGTGTACCCAAATAATAATACCCAAATGCTGTTCATTGTCATTGCCTTGATCAGAGCAGAGCCTCCTGAACATGGTGAGCAACAAAGTTTTTCTTTTCTGCCCTGCTCTGGTCCCGTCCTTTGAACCCAGAGACTCAGAAAGCAGTTTTGCACCAGCAGTAACACAGCGAGGGCAGTTCCAGTTCCCCTGAAAGCAGTTTTCAGGCTGTTGGTTAGAGGCACTTGCTGTGGTTCCATTCTTTCTCATGCTTGCAGGAAATGGTGGGCCATGACCTTCAGCAAGGTGAACTGAGCTGCAGAGAGACTGCCAGGGTCAGATGAAGAAGAGAAGGCTGAGAGAGGATCTCATCAACATGTACAAATATCTCAAGGGTGGGTGTCATGAGGACCAAGCCAGACTCTTCTCAGTGGTGCCCAGTTCCAGGACAAGGGGCAATGGGCACAAAGTGAAGCAGAAGAGGTTCCACTTGAACATGAGGAAGAACTTCTTGACTTCGAGGGTGACTGAGCCGTGGAACAGGCTGTGCAGGGGGGCTGTGGAGTCTCCTTCTCTGGAGATATTCAACCCCACCTGGATGATGTTCTGTGCACCCTGCTGTGGGTGAGCCTGCTTGAGCAGGGGGGTGGCACTGGGGGAGCTCCTGAGGGCCCTTCCAACCCCTGTTGTTCTGGGATCCTGTGATTCACTTGTAACTTGGCAAAGGGTCTCTGCTAAGCAGCTCCCAGAAAATTTGAGCTCAGCAAGATGATTTCTCTAGCGAATGGGCAGGTGCTAACCAGCTGGATTAAAAGAAGGTATAAAGTCCTCAATCCTGGGTGCTCAGCACCGGTCACCCAACCTCTTCCCCCATGATTAACACCCACCTTTTCCAATAGCATCTTCTTTAGGAAGATTTAAGAACCTCTCCTGCTCTTAGCGTTTGGTCACTGTAGATAGGTCATTTCAGCTGCCCTTTGTCCCATGCTGCATCTAATACAAAGCCTTTACTACGTTCTTCTTGCAGGTAAACAGCATACAGAAAGCAGGAAAACCCTGATTAGATCAGCTACTTAGTTTATGGAAATAATTGAATATCAATTAATGTATTCCCAAAATTTATTTAATCCCTAACTCACTAATTACCAGTGTTGACGAGGCTCTGTATTGTGCTTTCTCTGCCTTTTGGACTGATCGTGCTATCTGAGCTAATGATTAAATCGTTTCCAGATATGTCTGCTGTTCAGCAATGGGGAATAAAGGGCCTATAAGAGACAAAGGGCCCAGAGAGGAGTTCTGCTCTTCCACAGGGAAGTTTCTAAGGGCTTGATTTGATTCTCTAAATGTGCCTTCTGCCATGCCTTGGGGTACCTCTACTGTCACTAGAGGTTTGCACGTGAGCATTGAAGCAAGCCTGTGGTGTCTTTATCATGAGCTCCGTACTGTCAAAGGAGATTAGGGTTAGGATTAAAACCTTTTAACATTCTCAGTTTTAGGTTATACCACACTTGCTCAAGAGATTTATTGCTGGGGGGGTCTTTTCCCCTCCCATGGCATTCCCCGTATCATCTGTGTACTGGGGATACAGGAAAATCTCTGGTCATTGCTACTTGCAACAGAATGGCTTTTCACTTCAAACACAAAAATGGTTACGGCTGGGCTGTGATCAAAGCTGTTTGGCGCTCCCGTGGTGTTCAGTCCTTCCCCCTGAGAGAGCCTGATCTGATCTCACAGTTTGCAGAAGCTACACTGAGGAGAAAATGTCACAGCCGTGTCACTTCTGCTCTGAGGATGCTTGCTGAAAAACCTGTGACAACAGAGCAGGATGCCCATTCATGGTTTGAGCAGACAGGTAGGTCCACCAGCCCTCTCAAACCTCCCACTAAACGGCACCCAGCTTTGTCCTCATGGCTACACATCCCCCAAAGTGCTACAGTTGGAACAACCCAATGGGTCTGTCAGTCCTTCCCATGTGTCTCCAGACCTCCCATGTTGCACAGGAGAGTGGGAAGGGCAGTTCAGAGCCCTGGGACAAGTCAAAATTGAAATCATCTCCCTAGGAGACTGCTCCATGCTGCCTTTATTGTCAGCATTTGCAATTGTGTCTTCATTGTGCTTGGCAGAACCGGGGTTGGCTCCTAACGTGGGGGAGTGCGCTGGCATTTGTGAGACAGAGAAAGAGCAACGTCTTTTTGTGTGCTGAAGATAAACGGGCACCTCAAGGGCATAACAGGCACCCTCAAGGGACGAACCTCAAGGAAACAAGCAAGCAGCATGCTTTTGGGGATCAGGCCTCTCTAATCAGATTGGCTCATGCTTCAAAAATCCAGCCGTTAAATGCAGGCAAAGGCCACGTGGACCCCAAAACACCTGCAATCGCCTTTCAGGAATCTAAGGCAATCTGAGCAGGAAAGGATTTTAAGTCCCCTTGCCTCAGCATTTAGAAGGCAACAGTCAGCACAACGCCCAAGCACTCAGCATCGGTTCCCATTTTATTGTCAATGGAATGAAGGGAAACATGGAGTACGCACACGTGGGAGGGCTGAAACCAAGCAAACGGTAGCTGCAGAAGCTGCAGGGACATCTCCTTGGCCCAGGTTGATAGCTCCCGGTGGCTTCCCTGGGCAGGGGATAGAGCACGTGGCATGGCAAATGTCATGCACAGGTATGCTTCTTGGTCTTGGTGAACTTCCCAGCCCTCACTTGCAGGACTCCATCTGTCAGGGTTTGCTGCTCTGCTGCTCTCTCCCTTCTCCCTCTCCGTGTAGTCCATCAGACTTCCTACAGCTCAAGTCCATTTTGTCTGTATTGTCTGGGGAAAGTCCCAGTCTGTGTTGTGGTTGATGGTGAGGGGTTTCCCCTTCCCTCCTGCCTCACCAAGCCCTGGCCTGAGAAATGGGTACAGCTTGGTGAAGTCTTCGATGGAGATTTCCAAGATGCAGTCTGAAGACCCAATGTTGTAGAAGGAGAGTGTGCTCTGCTCTAAGTCCAAGTCCAGCCCAACCACTCCTAGTGGGACAGTATGGCTCCGCACCTTGGCATTGACCTCCTCAGGACAGTACTCCCCGTTCACCCTTCTCAGAGACCAGACGCCATCCTCAGGGAGTTCCTCCCACCTCCTCTCTTCCAGACTCCCCCTCACGGTCTCCGTCAACACCGCCAGCTCCCAGTCCAGCCCATCCCCCACCCACACCTCCCAGTAATGGTGCCCACAGGCAAAGCCCTCCATCCCCACCACAATGGGGAGCTGGAGCCTGATGATGGGCCCCTGGGTGGAGGGCCTGTTCTCGACTGTTCTCCGGTCAACAGACACAACAAGCTCAGGGTGTTTCCATGCTTCATCCAGGGTGATGGGCACTGCGGAGAGAGAGAAGGAGGGGCCGATAGTGACAGCCAGATGCTAGAGCCAGGAGCAGAGCTCCTCATGGAAAGAGGGACGAGATGCCCCTTGGAGAAAGCCCTGGAAGGGCTGCTCCTGCTCCCAGGTCAGCCTGGAGTCTAAGCATGGTTCTAGCCCAAGGGGCGTGCGACCTTATACGCAGTCAAGGAAGGATGGCTTCATTCCCAAGTGTGGTGCTCCCAGGTTCTGCACGGTGAGACCTGGACCATGGGGTGCAGCTAGACCCAAGGGACCATTCAGCCCAAGCCATGTGCCACTGCTCAGTCGAGAGCACCGTTTTGGCCAGCTTGCTCCAGAAGGAGCAAAGGGGACTTGCTCGCAGGGCCAACACTTTTCCATAGCTTCCAGCCCTCCTCTCTGATTCCACCTCCACAAACTTACCCATGTGGCTTCGAGCTCTTCTGAACTCTGTTAAAAAAGAAAAACCCAATCAAAAGCAAATACACTGTGTTCAAAGGCCAAAACCCCCATGCTGGCTCCACGCCCCTTCCACGCTGCTGGTGCAGTGCCCCTGGGGTGCTCCACCCTGCAGGGTGTGCATCGCATGCCCCCAGCTGCAACCCGGGGAGCTCAGGAAGTTTAGGGACGAGCTCTCGACCCTGCAGTACTCCCTGGGCTATGGGAGAAGCTGGGACACAGTTCATGCCCATCTGGAGTCATTGATCTGTCCTCCAGCAGGAGCTCGCCCGAATTCCCCACGCGGATGCGGCAGAAGGTCATGTCTGGACTCGGCTTTGCAAGGACTTGCGCAGAGAGAGGCAGAGGAAACAGCAAAGACTTCTTGGGACAACATGACTCACTTGAGAGGTGCACAGTAGCTTTCTTCTCAGTCTGCAGCAGGGGGTTCAGGATTTGACAGGTCATGTCTCCCACATGTTCAGTAACTGTTACTCGACTCAGCACGCTGAAGACTTGCTTGCTGTCCTGGTGTATTGCAGTGTCTGGAGATAGGCTCTGCTTATTCTCAGCATTCCACCGGAGAGTAGGTTTGGGGAACCATCCATGTGATCTGCAGGTGAGCTCAAGCCCTTGCCCTTGGGGTTCCACTATTTCAAAGAATATTGGCCCCATACAACCCTTGAAAGAGAGCAGAGCCTGAGGCCACTGGGATGACTTTCTCCAGAGGAGGCCTCTCTGGTTTGCCATAAAACTGGAGCAGTTCTAGCTGCAGGGCTCCTCCCTCCTCTGCACGTAGGGATGGACCGTCCTCACCAGCAGCCCCGACACTGCCTCAGTGTCTCCTTGCGGCACCTCAATCTTCCCCAGCCCAACGCTTCTCCTACACTGCCCTAAGATCTGCTCATTGCCCATTATCCCTTCCAGCTTCTGATATTTCTCATGTCTCCTGATAAACAGTGGGGGGGGGAGCCAAACACAGCTTTCCCATTCTCTGCCCTAGGTGACACTGAGGCCCACCCCCATGCTCTCCTACTCCCCCACCACAGACAAACACATCCACACACTCCCCCCCACTATCTTCACTGGTTCTATTATAATTTCATCATATTCTTTAAGAGAAAACAGTAAATCAGCGTCTTTGGTGGTTTTGCTTCCCAGCCATGGGGCACATGGCTCCAACTTGCTCCCTCTCAAGACAATGGTGGACTAAAAGCTGCTGTGAGGTAAGCTCAGCCTCTTGTTCCTTTTCAGATGGGAAAGAGAGGTCAGAGGAATGGCCAGACCATGGCCTAAAAAGCAAATCCACTTTCCCAGAGAAGAACCCCCTCCAGCAAGCAAAGCTACATTCCAGCACCAGTTATCCCTGGAGGCAGTTGGCCGGCACTCAGGCACTCACATTCCAGTCCCTCCTACACTGCCTGTCAGCGCTACGGGTCTGCCAGGGGGTCCCTGAGGCCTCTCTGCAGAGGGAAAGCAATACTACATCAGCACCTGATGTTGCCTGCACGTTCTCCAAAGATCCATTCAGAGCAAGAACACCTTGAGAAAGTTTCAGCAAGGAAGTCTGGGTATCGGTCTGTTCCTCCCGAGCTGGGGTTGCAGAGTGGGCCAATTCCTTTTGGCTCTGTAGGACAGACAGTTTCTCGCTCAGAGTCCTCTCCACCTTCTCCTGCATGGATTCCAGGATATTCCTCATGTATTTGCCTCCAGTGTCCTTCCTGTGAAGAAAGACCGGTGTCACTGGGACATTGATGTTGCCTCCTTGAAATGGAGACCCCCTATGATGTTGCCCGATGTTGCCCAAAAGCTCTGATTTTAACTCCGTTGCAGAGGATCCCTTCTTAGAGCTCTGCAGCCAGTGCCACAGTGCCATCAGCCAGCCCCCTCAGCATTTGTGTGGGCAACTTATGGCCTCACCTCTCTCCAATGTGTTTAAGGCTCCCTAACCTTGTCGTCCTCCACCATCGGTAACACCTTCCCTCTTCCTTCCTCCCTTCCCTCCTTCATCGAGAGAACTCAGTTTTAATGTCTCCATTTCCCATCTCCCCCAAAACCTTCCCAATATGATATAATTTCTCAGGCAGTGAGAAGTGCTTCTGGCAGAGTACTTCAAGGAAGAACCAGCTGTGAAGAGCGATACTAAGAGGCAAGTGCAGTGGAAATCCAAGAGCACTTCAACTCAAAGACATGACCTTCTCCAAAGACAAAATTCCTCCCATATCAAGCTGATTTCTCAAAGTGGCATCTGTCAAGCCCCAGGGAAAATGCACCTCCATTCCCAGTGTAACCTGACAACAAAGCATCAGTCTTACAGAGAAACGATACGTGACCTTCAGGCAGAGCCACACCCTCAGTTAATCTTTAAACTTTCCTATTTCCTTCTTCATTTCAATTTCACTGTTCAAAGGTGATGCCTTGAGGAACTCATCAAAGTTAATCTGTGATCCACAGACTCAAGGTGTGGAGATCTTTCTTACCCAGCAATAGCTAAAACCCAGCGTTAATTCTGAAGGAAGGCTCTCTTCTGGTGCTAAGCAGTGGGCATGCAGCAGGACGGGTGCTTGTCCTTCAGTGTCCCTAACACTGAAGCTCACTTTGCACCTGATCACCTTCAGCACAACATTCTATCCCTCTTGTGGAAGACGAGACGTCACCTCCAGGCAGAGAAGTGACTTTGGGGCAGAGAAAGAGCAAATTTCAACTTCAATACCTGGTTCTTCTCATTTCCCTTCCCTTCTGCAGGTGGAAGCTCAGTTTCTCTGGCAAGGAGGAGAAACCCAGCAGTTCCATATCCCTGGTAACCGTTGCTCGTTAAGGCAGGTAAGCAAGTCTCTCTGCATTCTTTTGCTTCTGAAGCAGCCGTGAAGGCAGTGCTGCAGTTGGGATGGAAGGGAAGCACTCTGTTTCCTTCATCCAGGCTGTGCAGACAGGGGCCAGCAGGCTCTTCTTGTCCCCCACGTCTCCTGACGTGCAGGCAGCAAGGAACCGGGGGCCCCAGCAGCATGGCTGCTGCCAGCAGGGCTCAGAGAGGAAAAGAAACGTGATGGAGAATGTGGCGATTCTGGGGGAAAAAGCTGAGTTTTCATCTGGCCATCTGGGTTCAATTCTTGTTCCACCCAAGGGGCTGTCTGCTTTCTTGGCTGGACGGAGCTGGCTGTGCTTTTCCAGCGGACTTTGAAGGGGAGGCTGCAGAGCAGGAGGCAAGGGCTGCACTTGCTCTCAGAAAAGGACCGTTGGGTTCAGGGACCCCCTTGGGGCAGTGCCTTGTGGCAAAGTAAGGCAGATGAAGTATACCCACTTGCAAGTCTCTCCTGGTGACAGCTGGAAATGTGTTCTTGGACACTGGGCATGTATGGTACCTCAGGGCAATGATAATTATCAGAGCACCCAGGGGGTTAGGTGCATCTGAAGAATTGTTATGAAGTTTAAAATGTCCTGATTAGTACCTCGAATGATTGAGGTTGTCGGATTGTATGCAGCAAACTTCAGGTCATCCTGACATCGTCTTTGCTTAGCCATTAAATCATTCATATCGGAATTCTAGAATGCTTATCTCTGTGGGTTTCATTTGTGTTGCAGTGTCAAGGTTAACCCAACTCCGTTTTCTACCCTGCCAGTGCAACAATGATTATTGATCTTAGTTAAAATATGCCATGGTATGCCTGTTTAGCAGTCCTGAACATGAAGCCCAGAAGGAGAAAGAAACCCTGTCTGTTGTCTTGTTGGGTTTTGGGGTAGTTTGGATTGGGTTTTTTTTGTAATGGCATATTTTCCCATGTCTTGTTTTGCAAAGCATTCAACTTGTTTGGGAAAGTGGTTTTGGTCTCTGAAGTAGTAAATGATGACTTGTTGGACAGTGAGGTTTCTTTTGGGCCCTCCTTAGGTAACAAAATGATTTTGTACAAGTTAGGCTGAAGAAAAGCCTGACGTTTGTCAGCAGAAATACCAGTGTCCTTACACGAGGTGTCTATGGTCTCCACTTGCTCTGGCTGGAACTCCTCTACCCGGATGTTCCTGTCTGGAGCTGATCCAACTTTCTGCTCCCTGATGTATCCAGTCTCATCACTGCAAGTCATCTCAGCCTTGGGTAGAAGTTGAAAGGACCTTGGAGGGATGGGACTACCCGGAATTTCACATGGGCCTATATGATTTGATGGACAGTGAACACGTCTTGGAGATGTTTAAGCACCGGTGTCTTGTGACATTTTGCATTTATAAGCTTCCAGCTGCTGATCCAGATGGGAACAGGTTTCTACAAGTCCTGTGTCCTATCTACCTTTCCCCCCTGCTTAATCCCAACTCAACTACTATCTCAAACATGTTACGCTGCAAGAAGTGGTCAACAGCTCAATGTCCAGATGGAGACCGGTGACGAGTGGTGTCCCTCAGGGGTCCATACTGGGATCAGTGCTGTTTAACGTTTTCATCAATGACTTAGACAGCGAGATTGAGTGCACCCTCAGCAAGTTTGCAGATGACACCAAGCTGAGTGGTGCAGCTGATAAGCCAGAGGGATGGGATGTCATCCAGAGAGACCTGGACAGGCTGGAGAGGTGGGACCTGTGTGAACCTCATGAGGTTCAACAAGGCCAAGTGCAAGGTCCTGCACCTGGGTCGGGGTAACCCCCAGTATCAATACAGGCTGGGGGAAGACAGGATTGAGAGCAGCCCTGCCAAGAGGGACTTGGGGGTGCTGGTGGATGAAAAACTGGACATGAGGTGGCAATGTGCACTGGCAGCCCAGAAGGCCAACTGTACTCTGGGCTGCATCAGGAGAAGCATGGCCAGCAGGTCGAGGGAGGTGATTCGGCCATTCTACTCTGCTGTGCTGAGACCTCACCTAGAGTACTGCATCCATCTCTGGAGCCCTCAGCACAAGAAGGACATGGACCTGTTGGAGCGGGTCCAGAGGAGGGCTACTAAAATGATCGGAGGGCTGGAGCACCTCTCATATGAGAACAGGCTGAGAGAGTTGGGGTTGTTCAGCCTGGAGAGGAGAAGGCTGCGGGGAGACCTGATTGCGGCCCTTCAGTACCTAAAGGGGGCCTATAGGAAAGAGGGGGAAAATCTTTTTAGTAGGGCCAGCTGTGTCAGGACAAGGGATAATGGTTTTAAACTAAACCAGGGTAGGTTTAGACTAGATACAAGGAAGAAATTCTGCGGGTGGTAAAACACTGGAACAGGTTGCCCAGAGAGGTAGTGGAGGCCCCATCCCTGGAAACATTCAAAGCCAAGTTGGATGGGGCTCTGAGCAACCGGATCTAGTTCGCAGTGTCCCTGCTCCCTGCAGGGGGGTTGGACTAGATGATCTCTAGGTGTCCCTTCCAACCCAAAACATTCTATGATTCTATGATTCTAAGTTCCCAGAATCTGCCAGATGACTTGAGATCTCTGGAAAGGTAAAAGTTTTCTTGATGTCACAACTCCACTGCCTGAGCGCTTTGCACCTTGCAGAAGGCACAGCCCATGGCAAGTGTCCTTGGAGAGCTCTCAGATGGCTGCAGGACAGCATTTCCCTCTGCATACTTCCCTTCTGTCCCTCTTTCAGGTCAGCTGTGTGATTGTCCCACATGTGTGGCTGCAGCTATGGAACAGGGGAGATGGCTCCTGCTCGCTGTGGCGCTGCTTCCAGCCATCCCTCTCTCAGGTAAGGCTTTCATACGCTCTTCTGCTCATTCTGGAGGCATTAAAGTCTGCAGGTGATCAGAAATGTTCAAGCTGAGGGTGACGATGATCTCCTGAGAAGACCTCATTTGAACTCGCAAAGAGCCAGAGCTGCCCTGCCACTGTGCTGGGGTGGGGGGTGGGTGGGTGTGGGAGGAATCCCTCCCTTTCCAGCCCGAGTTTCTATCCCTTGGGGGAGATCAGAAAGCCCTAAGCCAGCGCAGCTCTGCCACACTTACCCCTGCCACAGCTCCCCGCCTGCAGGAGCAGTTTCATTGGCACAGCTGCCTCACTGCTGCTGACACAGGCTTGGAAAGCATCGAGGCAGGCTGGCAAGATGCATGAAACATTTCTGTACATTCTTTTAAGCTTCTTTTTCTCCCTTTTCCCCCCAAATAATCCTACCCTAAACAGTTTCTCTCAGCAGAGTTTCTCCTGCTCTTGTATCACTTTTGGCTTTCCAATTTCCCCACTTCCCATTTTGCCACCGAGAAAAGAAAAAAAGGAGGAAGTGAGTGCCTGAAAGCTCCAAACAAAAATGAATTTCTCTTTTATAGAACCTAAAGAAAGCATAGTAAGCATTTTCATCCAATCCTTAATTACTCTTTGCTAAGGTTTATCCAAACCAACAATTGCCACAAAAGATCTTTTGGGCTCTTTTTTTGTTTTAGTAGTTTGGCATCTTTCTGTTGTGATCTGTTGTCTCAGGGCCTTACCAGAAGGCACCAATGTCACTGGTGAATATTGACAACTTTCAGTCATTCCCCATTCACTGGGACAGGGATAAATGTTTGTCCCCGTCCTCTGTGTCCTTCGCACTAGTACATTTTCTGATTGATTTCAGCCAGATGCTCACTCAAGTTTGGTTTCCACAGAACATTTTGAAGTCACCTCTGCCCAGAACGTAGTGGGGATTGTGGGCCAGGACACGCTCCTTCCTTGCCACATCTCTTCCACAAAGCCACTGGACAACTTTGAAGTGCAATGGCAGAAAATCACAGAGAGGCACATAGAGGAGATCCACCTATACAGGCACTTTGATGGCAAAGAAAAGCAGAGACACTCTGGGTGGACTTCAATGCCAACAGATGCATTTGCCACTGGGAATGTGTCCGTGACACTGAAGAACGTCCAGCCAGCTGATGAAGGAACGTACAGATGCTTTGTGATGTCCAGGGACTGGGGTGCTGATTCGGTCACGGTGCTCAGCATTGCAGGTTGGAGATCTCATGCGCTAGGTGGTGAAGGGGTGAAGGTTTTACAGAGGGAAAAAAAGCTGTCTGAAAGTGCACTGTCCCCCAGCCCATGCCCCCCTCACATGACCCAATGCAGCACCTCCCCACTCCCATCAGGCAGTGGGCCACATGGCCCCTGCCTTGTGATCGCATGTCATCCTTTAATTCTAAGTCCCTGAGAGGTCTGTAAGGAGCCAGGAAAAGTTCAAGCCATGTTCCACCACCCAGGAGGGAACCCAGGTCACTGGCAAGCCACTACCAGCCCTTGTAGGATTAGGGAAGGAAGGAGCTTTAAAGCTGAATGTTCTGGGAAAGGTAGAGCCTGGATTTCAGCGTGCATGCTCAAGGGCGGTTGCATTGCATGGGGAAAGGAAATGTGCAGGAACAGCTTGTGAATGCTGCCAAGAGGCTGAGGTGAGTTCCTATGCTAAAAGATGTTCTGCAGCCTTCCCCTCTAGCCTGAGCCCTTTTATAGAATCATAGAATCATAGAACCATAGAATCGTTTAGGTAGGACAAGCCCTTTAAGATCATCAAGCCCAACCATTACCCTAACCCTGCCATTCCACTACTAAACCCTGTACCTGAGCAGTTCATCTGTCCAGTTTTAAATCCCTCCAGGGATGGGGACTCGACTCCTTCCCTGGGCAGCCACTTCCAGTGCTTGACAATGCTTTTGAGGAAGAAATTTTTCCTCATGTCCCATCTAAACCTGTCCTGGCATAAGCTGAGACCATTTCCTCAATGCCTGTCCTATCACCCATTACCAGGGAAAAGAGACAAAACACCCACCTCACTACAGCATCTTGTCAGGCAGTTGTAGGCACGATAAGGTCTCCCCTCAGCCTTGTCTTCTCCAGGCTGAACACCCACAGGACCTCCAGCTACTCCCCTTTAACTTTGGGCTCCAGACCGCTCACCAGCTGCGTTGCTCTTCTCTGGACATGTTCCAGCAACGCAACGCCTTTCTTGTAGTGAGGAGCCCAAAACTGAACACAGGCAAACCCATCCTGCAGCGGGGCTTTTCTCAGACACACAAGTGTTACTGTATCTGGCAGGTAGAGTCTGGGGTCTCAGAAAGACCGTTTCAAGGACTGCATTAAAGACTGAGAGAAACCGGCAGGAAATTGGACTAAACTCTGGATTGAGCCAGAGCTGTGAAGCCAAGGTAGAGCTGCTTTCATGGAAACACACTTCTCCCATTAACAAACCCCCTTACTTTTAAGGTACCAATGAAGTATTCCTTGACATACTGGGCCCCCAAGGGCAAGGGCTCGAGCTCGCCTGCAGATCACATGGATGGTTCCCCAAACCTACTGTCCAGTGGAATGCTGAGAATAAGCAGAGCCTGTCTCCAGACACTGCAATACACCAGGACAGCAAGCAAGTCTTCAGCGTGCTGAGTCGAGTAACAGTTACAGAAGAAGTGGGAAATGTGACCTGCCAAATCCTGAACCCCCTGCTGCAGACTGAGAAGAAAATTACTGTGCACCTCTCAAGTGAGTCACATTGTCCCAAGAAGTCTTTTCTGTCGACTCATTGTCCTAGAAGCCCTGTGAGGCCCTTTCCAGTGCCAGGGGAGACAACAGCTCTCCAGTGCAGCTAGATGGATCCCAGACCCCCATGGGTAACTGCAAGCAGGACAGGTTGGAGTGAGAAATGAGAAGGGTCCTTCCCGCCCTAGATGCTGCATGCATCCCTAGAGAAGGCAGGCGCTGCCCAACGATGTAGGGCTGTGACTATTTCTCCATTCATCCCTACAGGAACTCTTTGGGTGGGTGCTGAAATCTGGGGGAAAGATTGCAGACTGCCAGATGACACTCAGGTATTTGCTTTTCACAGGTGCTGTTTTTCCACGTGCCTCTCCATGGCTCCCTGCCTTCTGGATACTGCTCTCTTTATTACTTCTCACCTTGGCTTCCAGTGCTTTTCTGCTATTTAGAGGTAAGGGGACTTTGTTTTCTGCCTCATTGAAACCTACTCGTGAATGATAAAGAGTCATTGAACAAGATGGAAGAGCTCAGACCTCCTTCCACACCCTGCTAGGCACCTGTAGGGAGGGACATATCCATGCATGGTGGGGAGATGCGATGCAAGACGTGCAGGAAGCCTGCACTCAGCTGTCCGTGGGGTCCCTGCCCCACTGCTATGCAAGGTGGCCTCTGTCTCAGATGCCCCGACCCAATCCCATCACCCTAGAGGGTTCAGAACACTCAGGGTACAAGGTGGGGAATGGAGACTGCTGATGTAAGATGAATGGCAAAATGTAAAGAGGCTGTGTCCAACAGTCCTTACACCGCTTGGTAATGAAGCTGGTGATACAAGATGAGCAATGGTAGAGTGGCAAAACCCGGACAAAGAGCTCATCTTTTCCATACCATGCAACATGCTTGGGCTAAATACAAGATCTTCTTACCCTCTGCCCCATCCCAGCATGAAGTGTTCACACCCTCCCCTTGACCACCCAACTTGCCTTGCCCTGCCCCAGGTGAATTCCTATCCAATCCACGTGCGGCATCAGTATCCCCTTCCTGGTATTTCCTTTGTGCTTCAGGACTTATTTAATTTGATTCTTTAAACATTACAGCAAAACAGAGGGCTTTGAAGCAAAAATCCCATGAAGAACGGGCTTTACAGGAGCGCCGTAAGTCAGATGTCATTCTCTGAGTACCCACTTTGATGGTCACTCACAAGCACCTTCCGTCCTTCAGCTGGAGAGAGCTTTCCTTGCACTCACAGGGCAAAGCAAAGATGCTCATCCTCTTATCTCAGCTGAAGAGACAGGGTCCTAAGAGCCCCTTTGGCTCACTGGCCAGTTTGTTCCCTGGAGACTTCCCTGGGGAGTGCTTTGAAATCCCCTCTGCTCTGATCCCTTCCTCTATCACAAGCAGCAGGACCATGATCCTCTGGACATCTCAGTGCACTTTTCCCGGGAACCCAACTGACCAGGGAAGGATGTCTTAGTTCACCATGTCCAAATCACAGGGGGAACCGGCCACCTCCTTGCATTAGGGTGGGACAGAAGAGACAGGGCGGGCGTCAGGTGGGGACTGCAGAACGACCCCATCAGTCTCCAGGACCACAGGACTGAGCAACCCTAATGCTGATCTCAGTCAGGGCCATGACCACCAATCTCCTACCAGCTGTGATCATCCAAAGGGTTGTGGGGGATTTCGGGGGGGATGCTGTGGATGCCAAGCTATCACTGACGGGCAACTCTCTGTGCTTTTTCCCCTGCTGTACAGGACTTGAGAGAGATGCTCTGGATGCAGGTACAGTAAAATAAATATTTCCACACTAAGAAACCCCACTTGGGTTTCCCAAGCACATGTAGCCCATTCTCATGTTACCTTCCTCCCATCCTGGCTTCCTCTCTTCATGAATCTTGCCCTCATCCAAGGTGCCCTCTCCTTTCACACCCTCTTTTCCATTTCCCAAACCAGGTCACAATAGGGAAACCGCGTACAAGGTGTCTGCAGATCAAATGTAGTCATCATACCCATAGGCATCACCAGCACTCACCTCACACAATGGAGAGGTCACAGTCTTCCCTGGCTCCCCCAGAGCTTGAACATCAGGAGGGAAATCACCCCAAAGCCCCTTCAAGCCCTGCCACACTGCCATGCAGATCTGGTGCAGGGGCATCTGAAATTCCTTCTTCAAATCCTCAACAGGCAAAGCAAAGATGTTTTTCTCCTCTTTCTGTTGCAGATCAGGAGCAGCTGAGGATTCTGTGCGGTAAGAGACAGTGGAATAGGGAAAGGGTGTTGGCATTGTGGAGAACAGACGGAACTGCACCACCCTTGGAAATGCAGAGGTGCAAGCTGTCTGTGTCCTAATGCTGTGTCCAGCGTCAGTGCAGGATGGTGACCAGCTCTCCTGCTCTGTGGTCATTATTCTTCTCCCTGGGCATCTGCCTCTCTCCAGTAGTGGTAGAGCCCTCTCCCTGACCAAAGAGCAGCCCATAACACTCCCTGTTTCTGTTTCAGATATACTGCTCAGTGAGATAGGTAAGTCAAGGCATCTTCCTTTCCTCTACCTCTCTCCAGCAGTGGTAGAGCCCTCTCCGTGACCAAAGAGCAGAGCATAATACTCTCTGTTTCTGTTTCAGATGAAGTGAGAAGTGAACTAGGTAAGTCAAGGCATCTTCCTGTCCTCTGCCTCTGTCCGGCAGTGGTAGAACCCTCTCCCTGACCAAAGAGCAGACCATAATACTCCCTGTTTCTGTTTCAGATGAAGTGAGAAGTGAGCTAGGTAAGTCAAGGCATCTTCCTTTCCTCTGCCTCTCTGTATGCACGTCCTCAAAAAGCCGAGCCCAGTCATGACCTTCTGCCGCATCTGCTTGGGGATCTTGGGTGAGCTCCTGCTGGAGGAGAGATCAGTGACTCCGGATGGGCATGAACAGTGTCCCAGCTTCTCCCATAGCCCAGGGAGTGCTGCGGGGTCAGAGAGTTCCTGAGCTCCCCGGGTTGCAGCTGGGGGCATGTGATGCACACCCTGGAGGCTGGAGCACCCCAGGGGCGCTGCGCCAGCAGCGTGGAAGGGGCGTGGACCCAACATGGGGGTCTTGGCCTTTGAACACAGTGTATTTGCTTTTGATTGGGTTTTTCTTTTTTAACAGAGTTCAGAAGAGCTCGAAGTCACATGGGTAAGTTTGTGGAGGTGGAATCAGAGAGGAGGGCTGGAAGCTATGGAAAGGTGTTGGCACTGCAAGCAAGTCCCCTTTGCTCCTTCTGGAGCAAGCTGGCCAAAACGGTGCTCTCCACTGAGCAGTGGCACATGGCTTGGGCTGGATGCTCCCTTGGGTCTAGCTGCTGCCATGGCCCAGGTCTCACCGTGCAGAACCTGGCAGCACCACACTTGGGAATGAAGCCGTCCTTCCTTGACTGCATGGAGGGTGGCACCCCCCTTGGGCTAGAACCATGCTTAGCTCCAGGCTGACCTGGAAGCAGGAGCAGCTCTTCCAGTGCTTTCTCCAAGGGGCATCTCGTCCCTCTTTCCATGAGGAGCTCTGCTCCTGACCCTAGCATCTGGTTGTCACTAATGGCCCCTCCTCTCTCTCCGCAGTGCCCATCACCCTGGATGAAGCATGGAAACACTCTGAGCTTGCTGTGTCCTCTGACCGGAGAACAGTTGAGCACAAGCCCTCCACCCAGGGCCCCATCATCAGGCGCCAGCTCCCCATTGTGGTGGGGATGGAGGGCTTTTCCTATGGGCACCATTACTGGGAGGTGCAGGTGGGGGGTGGTGAGGACTGGGAGCTGGGGGTGTTGACGGAGACCGTGAGGGGGAGTCTGGAAGAGAGGAGGTGGGAGGAACTCCCTGAGGATGGGGTCTGGTCTCTGAGAAGGGTGAACGGGGAGTACTGTCCTGAGGAGGCCAACCATCCCGTCCCACTGGAAGTGGTTGGGCTGGACTTGGACTTAGAGCAGAGCACACTCTCCTTCTATAACATTGGGTCTTCAGACCGCATCCTGGAAATCTTCATCAAAGACTTCACCAAGCTGTACCCATTCCTCAGACCAGGCCTTCATGTGGAAGGAAGGAAGGGGAAACCTCTCGCCATCAACATCATCACAGACTGGGACTTCCCCTATACAGTCCTTGGGTAAACAATACAGTAGAATGGACTTGAGCTATCAGAATTCTGATGGACTCCATGGAGAGGGAAAAGGGAGAGAGCAGCAGAGCAGCAGAGCCTGATGGTTGGAGTCCTGCAAGTGAGGGCTGGGAAGTTCACCAAGACCAAGAAGCGTATATGCGCATGACATTTGCCGTGCCACGTGCTCCATCCCCTGCCCAATGGAGCCACCAGGAGCTATCAACCTGAGCCAAGAAGATGTCCCTGCAGCTTCTGCAGCTACCATTTGCTTGGTTTTAGCCTTCCCACGTGTGCGTACTGCTTGTTTCCCTTCATTTCGTTCACAATAAAATGGGAACCGATGCTGAGTGCTTGGGAGTTGTGCTGACTGTTGCCTTCTAAATGCTGAGGCAAGGGGACTTAAAATCCTTTCCTGCTCAGATTGTCTGAGAGTCCTACAACAATTAAGTCATGCCATAAGGAGCAGAAAACACAAGGTCTGCTTTTCTGAGGCTTCCTCTTCCGTGTCCTCATCCAGCTCTTACATCTTCACGCTGCAGTGCTCTAGGCAGCCTCAGGTGACCTCTAGCTCCTCCCCTCCAATACCTCCCACGCCCCTCCATTCCCATCCTTGGACTAAGAGAGCAGTCAGCCTGCAGAGGGCAAAAGCAGAAGTTGGAGCTGGGGGCTGAAGTGGCCAAGGCAAGCTGGCCACCTGTGCTCCCCACAGCTGAAATGGCTCCTGGCAATCATATGCAGGGTCTCTGGCAGCACATGACAAAGAAAACAGTTAGCAACCAATGCTTCTTCTGAGCACGTTGTTCTCCAAACTGCTCTCTGAGTGGCTTGGATGTGTTTTCCAGAGCTACAGTCAGACTCTGAGTACTCACGTTCCACCTCTCCCTTAAGCTTACCTTTGTGGCACTGCAATTTGAAAAACTCTGTGGGAAAAAGAAAAAAGCAGGCACTAAGTAGCTCTGTCAAGGCATGCTGGTCTCCCATGTGCTAAGACACAGCCCATGCTGCTGACCAAAAGGACTGTGTGTTCTCCTGTAGTAACGTTCTTGCTCTGTAAGTTGGAAAACACAGCAAAAGGCCCCGTGCCACCCTTGAAAGAGAGCAGAGCCTGTGGCCACTGGGATGCCTTTCTGCAGAGGAGGCCTCTCTGGTTTGCCATAAAACGGGATGAGTTCAAGATGCAGGGCTTCTCACTGGACCAATAAGTACATGGGGATGCACCATCCTCACCAGCAGCCTCTCAAATCGATGGCGGACTAAAAGCTTCTGTGAGGTGAGCTCAGCCTCTTGTTCCTTTTCAGATGGGAAAGAGAGGCCAGAGGAATGGCCAGACCATGGCCTAAAAAGGAAATCCCCTTTCCCAGAGAAGAACACCCCCAGAAAGCAAGGCTACATTCCAGCACCAGTTATCCCTGGAGGCAGTTGACCGGCACTCAGGCACTCACACTCCAATCCCTCCTACAATGCCAGGCAGCACTACAGGTCTGCCAGGGGGTCCCAGAGGCCTCTCAGAAGAGGGAAAGCAATACTATTCCAAGGCCCTTGTGCTCTTTACCTCTACTGTCCTTCCTGTGAAGAAAGACTGGTGTTTCTGGGACAATGGTGTTGCCTCCCCTGAGGTGAAACCTTGTCCCTGCAACAGCATGTGTCCTTTCCTCTGAAAAGAAGACCCTGCTCTTTTTTCAATAGCAAGAAGGACCCAGCCCCAGAGCAGAGGGGAGCATAAATGGTGCAGTTCCTGACCCATTCTTTTCCAGGAAAGGGACACTGTTCAGGGTAAGATGGTGTTGGTGGGACCGAAGCCACAGCAGGACTGACTGGGCACTGTCTATTGTTCAATAGCTATGGCTTGAGCTTTGATATCAATGCTCCATCAGCCTAATTTTATCACCATAGCTTGTGCCATCAGAAATGCAAAAGTTTTGTCTTGTCTCCTCTTGCCTGGTCCTTGTCATATTTTTGTTTGCTTCAGCCGGAGCAAGACTATGACCCACGGTCAGGTAGCTAATGCCCAGCCTTTCACTCACCTCTGGGAAATAGGGTTTTTACCCTTACGTTGAAAGAAGTCAAAGCACCATTGTGAGCCCTTATCCACAGGGGCACGGCTCTCCTGTGCAGCTGGTGAGACGCAGCAAAACTGAAATGAGCCCCATTTCCTCCTCACTAGCCAAAAGCATGGCCATAGAAGAAGGACCAGGAGATCTTAATTTCCTAAGGTGACCTGAGGGAAGAACATTCCCTGCAAGCATCCCACCTGGAAAGAGCAGGGGGAAGAAAACAGCTTCCTGACAACCTAGGGAGGATGGGATTCAAGACAGTCCTTGTGGCATGGACTGTGCTGGGAAAAGTGCATTGCCTGGGCAGATCTGCACACTGCTCGCCTGGGGTCCAGGACATCTGCATGGGGATGCTCAAAAGAACAAAGGACTGGCTGGAGGCCTTTGGAAGTGGGAATTTCTGGAGGGGTGAGATTGTTTCATGGCACCGTGGTGGGCTCTCATGCAGGGTAAGCCTCCAGATCTTCTTGCTCAGCAGATTTTTGTTTCCCAGTAGTGTGGATCAATTCTGGCATTCTTCTGCACAGAAATGCACCTGGAGGTAAGCTGAGGAATTTGGATGTGACTGCCTGCAAGAGTTTAGTGTGAAGAATATCCACCGCTTCCCATGGGAAGTGAGAGAAGCTGACAAAGAGCATTCCCCTGTTCATGTGTTGGTAGCTGGACAAGAGAATGAGATCCAGCTTACTTACACAGGTCTTCAGGGAATTTCTTTCATTTTTCAGCAATGCACACCATGCCAATGCCCCACAGATGTGCTCCTGTGCCAAGAAGCTGCCTTAGCTGCCACAGAGTTGATGGGCAGCAGTGGCACATGGTCTTTCCCAGGCAGGCTGCACGGGCCTCTCTCTGCCCCTTCCCCTTCTGCCACTCCACACATGGATTCTTTGGCATCCTCCCATCTCCTCCCAGAACCTCCCAGGGCAGCTCTCCTTTGTGGCCTAGCGATTTCTTAAGAAGTCAAGTGCATTCTTCAGGCTTTCCTTGGGATTTGGGATTTGGCATCTGCTGCCAAATGGCGCAGCCGTTCAGGGTGGGAGGGAGCTCGGGAGGTGTCCAGTGGGGTCTGGTGCTGAAAGCAGGGTCTACCCTGAGGTCCCAGCAGGTGGCTCAAGGCTTCCTCCAAGCACAGGCTCCTGAACCCTTCCAAGGCCGGAGAGGTCAGCTTGTATCTCCCCATGCTGCTGCAGAGCAGAAAGCCCACAGCCAGGTGAGAGCTACAACCCATCTGAACCTCCACTGTTTATGGGTAACCTTTTATCCACAAGCAGGAGGGTCTCATGCCCAGGAGCTGCACTATAGTGGAATGGCAAAGTCACCCTCTCTTCCGGGAAAACGCATGGCTACATGAGAGGGCCCGGGGCAAGGTCAGTACAAGCCTTCCCCAAGGGAAGAGCATGCCCCTACAAGCAGGCAACCCCAAAAAAACAGCGCATAACACTGATTCTTAAGGGTGATCATGGGTTATACAAATGAGATCCATTACCCCTGTATCACATTTTCCAGACTTCCATTTCTTCTTGGACAATGAGCACCTCAATGTCAGGTTCTGGACAGTACATTCATGTGAGAAAAAAGAAAAATAAAAGAAAAATAAGAAACTTAACTGAGTCCTTCTCTGGTTGGAACACATCCCTTCTTATCCTCCTTGATCCTTCCAGGGACCAAGAGTTTTCAGGTGACAAACTTTCCCTTCCATCCCTGTCTAAAGAGAAGAAACTCAGCTCTCACCAGCTTCTCCAGACACCTCCTCGTGCCTTCTGCCTTCCTGTGCCATTTCCTCTGGGGTCAGCCTGCAATGCAAGGAAGAAGTTGGCCAAAGCTCTGTGGTTGGCACAGGTCTAGAGACCAAGAGGCTGAGTTGGTAAGTTGTTCTGATGGACTCCCAGCTCTTCCATATGCCATCCTGGGTGCAGTGTAGGTAGCTGAGAATTCTCACAGCTGTGCACATTATTTTCCTTGGACAAAATGAGTTGTGCATGCCTCTGCAGAGCACCAAAGATGGGTCCTTGACCCTAGCTACTCTTTTCCACAGAGACAGAGGAATGGGACCATTGTCCGTTCTTTCAGACTAACTTGAGTCCTGGAGGTCACCCTGACGAAAATCTATAGAAAGGAATGTGGTGGGCTGACCTTGCTGGCTGAGCCTCCTCCTCAACTGGACAGGGTGAGAAAATCCGAGAGAAAAGCTTGTGGCTTGACAGAAAGACTGGGAGACACCTTATCAATTGCCATCACAAACAAAACAGACTCAGCATGGGGAAGCGCAAGATCTGTGGATCCCCAGGTGTAAGAAATCGGGTAAAGACAGGAAGAGACCAGCATGGCTGAGACGAGAGATGCTGGTCAAACTAAGGAGGAAGAGGGAACTGCACAGGCAGTGGAAGCAGGGACAGGCATCCTGGGAAGATAATAGGGATGCTGCCCGGTTGTGTAGGAATGGGGTCAGGAAGGCCAAAGCGCAGCTGGAGCTAAACTTGGCTAGGGATGCAAAGAATAATAAGAAGGGTTTCTACAGGTATATCAGTCGGAAAAGGATGGTTAAAGAAAGCGTACCCCCGCCGATGAGTGAGACTGGCACATGGAGGCAGGGAGGTAATTTGAGATAGCCAGCATGGCTTCACCAAGGGCAAGTCCTGCCTGATGAACCTAGTGGCTTTCTATGATGGTGAGACAAGAACAGTTGACAAGGGAAAACCAATGGATGTCATCTATCTGGACTTCTGCAAAGCCTTTGACATGGTTCCCCACAACATCCTTCTCTCTAAATTGGAGCGCTATGGATTTGATGGGTGGACTGTTTGGTGGATAAGGAATTGGTTGGATGGTCACATCCAGAGGGTAGTGGTCAACAGCTCGATGTCCAGGTGGAGACCAGTGACGAGTGGTGTCCCTCGGGTCCGTACTGGGATCGGTGCTGTTTAACATTTTCATCAATGACTTAGACAGTGAAATCGAGTGCACCCTCAGCAAGTTTGCAAATGACACCAAGCTGAGTGGTGCAGTTGATACACCAGAAGGACGGGATGTCATCCAGAGAGACCTGGACAAGCTGGAGAGGTGGGCCTGTGTGAACCTCATGAGGTTCAACAAGGTCAAGCGCAAGGTCCTGCACCTGGGTCAGGGGAACCCCCAGTATCAATACAGGCTGGGGGGAGAAAGGATCGAGAGCAGCTGTGCCGAGAGGGACTTGGGGGTGCTGGTGGATAAAAAGCTGGACATGAGCCGGCAATGTGCGGTGGCAGCCCAGAAGGCCAACCGTACCCTGAGCTGCATCAGGAGAAGTGTGGCCAGCAGGTCGAGGGAGGTGATTCTGCCCCTCTACTCTACTCTGGTGAGACCTCACCTGGAGCCCTGCATCCAGCTCTGGAGCCTTCAGCACAAGAAGGACATGGAACTGTTGGAGCGGGGCCAGAGGAGGGCTACAAAAATGATCCGAGGCCTGGAGCACCTCTCCTATGAGGACAGGCTGAGAGAGTTGGGGTTGTTCAGCCCAGAGAAGAGAAGGCTGTGGGGAGACCTGATTGCGGCCTTTCAGTACTGAAAGGGGGCCTATAGGAAAGAAGGGGAAAATCTTTTTAGTAGGGCCGGCTGTGTCAGGACAAGGAGTGATGGTTTTAAACTAAACCAGGGTAGGTTTAGACTGGATCTAAGGAAGAAATTCTTTACAATGAGGGTGGTAAAACAGTGGCATTGGTTGCCCAGAGAGGTGGTGGAGGCCCCATCCCTGGAAACATTCCAGGCCAGGTTGGACGGGGCTGTGAGCAACCTGATCTAGTTAGCAGTGTCCCAGCTCACTGCACGGGGATTGGAATAGATGACCTCTAGGTGTCCCTTCCAACCCAAAACATTCTGTGATTCTATGATTCTAAGATTACTTTATTGCCAATTTAAAATAGAATAGCATGGTGAGAAACAAAGGCAAAACTAAAACCACCTTCCCCTCACCCTGTCCTTCATCCCAGGCTCAGCTTCACACTTTTGTTCCCATTCTTATGCCTCTTCATGCAAGCAGCATAGGGGACTGGGTCAGGGGGGTTGTGGTCAGTCCAAAACATGATGTCTCTGCTGCTCCTTCCTCCTGACACTGTTCCCCTGCTCCAGCATATGGTGCTTCCCGTGGGATACTGTCCTTCAGGAACCCCTCCAACGTGGGTCTGTACAGTGTTTTACCCCTTCTTAAACATGTTATCACAGAGGTGCCACCAGCTTCGCTGATGGCCTCAGCTTTGGCCAGCGGTGGGTCCCTTTTGGAGCTGGCAGGACCTGGCTACATCTAACATGGGACAGTCCCTGGTGTCTTCTCGCAGGGCCACACCTGCAGCACCACTCCCACCAAAGCCTTGCCATGTAAACCCCAAACAGGCATACCGTATAACAGCCTATACAGTCAAAGCAGAAAGACACCTGCAGGCAGATAGAATCATATCATCATAGAATCATAGAATCATCTAGGTTGGAAAAGACCTTAAAGATCATCACATCCAACCGTTAAATATATTCACAGCAGCAAGCTAAGGAGGTGCTCTGGAGCGTGTGCTGACAGAGTTGGCCTTTCTTCCTCTGCTGACACCAGGGACTGTTCTCCCAATGAGCCCTTGTGAAAGCCATCTCAGAGCTCTGCTAGGAGGCCTGGCTGTGGAGGACATTGCTTCACCAGCCCTTCCCACAAAGCAGCCTTCCACTCCTGACAAGATCCATCAGGGAAGCAATGATGAGCTGAAGCCACAAGGCAGAAACAGGGACTCATCTGCTTGTTACAGAGGAGGAAGTCTGCTTGTGGCACAGCTCATTACTGTGCTCTGCTCCTTGTCCCTGTCTCTTTCTTCCACCCATTTTCCCTGTGCTGTCTGCTTGTTGGTTCTTTTTGCTTTCTTTGCCAAGGGCCACGTTCAAAAGAAGCAGAAGGATTTGGTCATAGGGGTGGTGAATTAGAGGAACCCCTTGCCAAAGGGTGCTGCATGTCCAAAAGGTTTCCTCATATTCAAGGGGACTCTAGACCTGCCTTAGTAAGATGCTCCACTCAGGATTATAAATAGAAAAACCCCATCAGGGGCCCCATCAGAAGCCACAGCCACTGGCCCCATGGGTCTAACACAAGTGGTTAGATAGAAAAACGCCAGACATGCTTTCACGTTATTCAAGCGTGCTGCATTTCTTCAATCTACTTTTTCCTATTTTCCCAGAGTCAGAGAGAGAAGAAAGAATATGAGTAACACAAAGACCCCAACATTTTCAGGTTGGTTTTTTTTCCCCCCTGAAAACAGAGACTTAGTGGTGGGTTCCTAAAGAGAACCAGTGAGTACGCACAAAAATGCAGAATGTATTTAGGAGGGGCCCTGATAACTGGTTTAAACAAAATCCTTTATCCAGGGCTATATGTGCAATCCGAACCAAAGCTGTTTTGAAGCGAGGAGGGCAGAGCAGAGCAGAGAAGAGCAAAGAAGAGCAACAGAGAGAAAAGAAAAAAAGACAGATGGAAGGAAACCTCTTTATTTTGCATTGATAGCGATGCCTCTGTTGGCCAGAGTTGAGCCATGTCTGGACATTTCTGTTGTTCCCTGCACAGGACATTATATGACATGAAGTGGTGAAAGGGACCGTCCTGATTCAGAGTAAATTAGGAATTGTCTCTAATAGGCCTGGTCACAACTATGCAAGCAATGATTTCAAGTAGTAATATATCAGTACCCATGTTCTAGGTGATATTTGTTGGTAATGGAAGATGGCCATTCCCCTAAGAGTACAACAGGTACCAATTGTTACATTTCATTGGCCTATACAAAACCTGCGAGTGTGTATTGCCCTCTCACAATTCTGTTAATAAACTATTTAAATCAGAAACATAGTTCATAACTCTTATCATGATTTCATGGCTCTTTTTTCTTCATGGACTTCTCCAGGTTGCCCTGGGACCTTGTACGGTCTTTGCCAGAATGCGGGCTAGAACCTGCTGCCTTCCAGAGTGTCCCAGTTTCTTTTCTGGGCTTTGCCAAATCTTTCAGTGGGCCCTGCTTCTCTCCTGAGTGCCCCAGGGATCACCTTTGAACCGCTGAATTGAAATGAAGAAGGAAATATGAAAGAGTAACTGGGGGTGTGGCTCTGACAATTATAACAGGTTTGGATGTTAAGAAACAAAGCCAAAATTAAGAGTGTCTTCCCTTTACCCTTGTCTTTCCCAGGCTCAGCTTCACTCTGTTATCCCCAACTCCTGCCCCAGTCTCACCTCCTGAGTGGCACAGGGGTAAGGGAAATGTGGGTTGTGGTCAGTCCATAACAGTTCCCAGCTTTTCCAGCCTCCTTACACTGTTCTCCTGCACCAGTATGGGTCCTCTTCATGGGCTGTAGACCTTGAGGATAAACTTGCTCCAGTGTGGGTTCTCCACGGGCAATAATTCATACAGGTTTTATCCACCACCTTCCCAAGCACTGCAGTGAGGCTGCCTGGTCTGCAGTTACCTGCATCTTCCTCTTGCCTTTCTTGAACTTAGGGGTGGCATTTGCTCCCTTCCACTCTTTAGGAACCTCTCCCAGTTGCCATGACCTTTCAAAGATAATCAAGAGGGGCCTTGCAGTGCCATAACCCAGCCCCCTCAGCATTTGTGTGGGCAACTTATGGCCTCACCTCTCTCCAATGTGTTTAAGGCTCCCTAACCTCGTCCTCCTCCACCATCGGTAATACCTTCCCTCTTCCTTCCTCCCTTCCCTCCTTCATCGAGAGAACTCAGTTTTAATGTCTCCATTTCCCATCTCCCCTAAAACCTTCCCAATATGATATAATTTCTCAGGCAGCAAGAAGTGCTTCTGGCACAGTACTTCAAGGAAGAACCAGCTGTGAAGAGCAATACTAAGAGGCAAGTGCAGTGGAAATCCAAGAGCACTTCAACTCAAAGACATGACCTTCTCCAAAGGCAAAATTCCTCCCATTTCAAGCTGATTTCTCAAAGTGGCGTCTGTCAAGCCCCAGGGAAAATGCACCTCCATTCCCAGTGTAACCTGACAACAAAGCATCAGTCTTACAGAGAAACGATACGTGACCTTCAGGCAGAGCCACACCCTCAGTTAATCTTTAATCTTTCCTATTTCCTTCTTCATTTCAATTTCACTGTTCAAAGGTGATCCCTTGAGGAACTGATCAAAGTTAATCTGTGATCCACAGACTCAAGGTGTGGAGATTTTTCTTACCCAGCAATAGCTAAAACCCAGCATTAATTCTGAAGGAAGGCTCTCTTCTGGTGCTAAGCAGTGGGCAAGCAGGAGAACAGGTGCTTGTCCTTCAGTGTCCCTAACACTGAAGCTCACTTTGCACCAGATCACCCTCAGCACAACAATCTATCCCTCCTGTGGAAGAGGAGACGTGACCTCCAGGCAGAGAAGTGACTTTGGGGCAGAGAAAGAGCAAATTTCAACTTCAGTACCCGGCTCTTCTCATTTCCCTTCCCTTCTGCAGGTGGAAGCTCAGTTTCTCTGGCAAGGGGGAGAAACCCAGCAGTTCTGTATCCCTGATAACCGTTGCTCGTTAAGGCAGGTAAGCAAGTCTCTCTGCATTCTTTTGCTTCTGAAGCAGCCGTGAAAGCAGTGCTGCAGTTGGGATGGAAGGGAACTGCTCTGTTTCCTTCATCCAGGCTGTGCAGACAGGGGACAGCAGGCTCTTCTCGTCCCCCATGTCTCCTGACGTGCAGGCAGCAAGGCACCGGGGGCCCCAGCAGCATGGCTGCTGCCAGCAGGGCTCAGAGAGGAAAAGAAACGTGATGGAGAATGTGGGGAATATGGGTGAAAAAGCTGAGTTTTCATCTGGCCATCTGGGTTCAATTCTTGTTCCACCAAGGGGCTGTCTGGTGTCTTGGCTGCATGGAGCTGGCTGTGCTTTTCCAGCAGGACTTTGAAGGGGAGGCTGCAGAGCAGGAGGCAAGGGCTGCACTTGCTCTCAGAAAAGGACCGTTGGGTGCAGGGACCCCCTTGGGGCAGTGCCTTGTGGCAAAGTAAGGCAGATGGAGTATATCCACTTGCAAGTCTCTCCTGGTGACAGCTGGAAATGTGTTCTTGGACACAGGGCATGTATGGTACCTCAGGGCAATGATAATTATCAGAGTACCCAGGGGGTTAGGTGCATCTGAAGAATTGTTACGAAGTTTAAAATGTCCCAATTAGTACCTCGAATGATTGAGGTTGTCAGATTCTATGCCGCAAACTTCAGGTCATCCTGATGTCGTCTTTGCTTACCCATTAAATCATTCATATCGGAATTCTAGAATGCTTATCTCTGTAGGTTTCATTTGTGTTGCAGTGTCAAGGTTAACCCAACTCCGTTTTCTACCCTGCCAGTGCAACAACGATTACTGATCTTAGTTAAAATATGCCATGGTATGCCTGTTTAGCAGTCCTGAACATGAAGCCCAGAAAGATGAAGAAACACTGGCTTTTGTCTTGTTGTTGATGTGGGCATTTTCATAATGGCATATTTTCCCATGTCTTGTTTTGCAAAGCATTCAACTTGTTTGGGAATGTGGTTTTGATCCGGTGTCATATCTGCCTTGACCCCCTCCCAAATACCTGTCTTACCCTCTCAATCCAAATACTATCTCAAACATGTTAGGCTGCAAGCTGCCAGGTGACTCAAGATCTCTGGAAAGGCACAAGTTTTTTCATGTCTCAACTCCACTGCCTGAGTGCTTTGCACCTGCAGAATGCGTAGCCTATGGCAAGTGTCCTTGGAGAGCTCTCGGATGGCTGCAGGACAGCATTTCCCTCTGCATACTTCCCTTCTGTCCCTCTTTCAGGTCAGCTGTGTGATTGTCCCACGAGTGCGGCTGCAGCTATGGAGCAGGGGAGATGGCTCCTGCTCGCTGTGGTGCTGCTTACAGCCATCCCTCTCTCAGGTAAGGCTTCCATAAGCTCTTCTGCTCGTTCCTGAGGCATTAAAGTCTGTGGAGGATCAGAAATGTTCAAGCTGAGGGTGACGATGATCTCCTGAGAAGACCTCATTTGAACTTTGCAAAGAGCCAGAGCTGCCCTGCCACTCTGCTGGGGGGGAATCCACCCCTTTCCAGCCTGAGTTTCTATCCCTTGGGGGAGATGAGAACGCCCTAAGCCAGCACAGCTCTGCCACACCTACCCCTGCCACAGCTCCCTGCCTGCAGGAGCAGTTTCATTGGCACAGCTGCCTCACTGCTGGTGACACAGGCTTGGAAAGCATCAAGGCAGGCTGGCAAGATGAATGAAACATTTCTGTACATTCTTTTAAGCTTCTTTTTTTCCCTTTTTCCCCATAATAATCCTACTTTACGCAGCTTCTCTCAGCCGAGTTTCTCCCACCCTTGTGTCACTTTTGGCTTTCCAATTTCCCCAGTTCCCATTTTGCCACTGAGAAAAGAAAAAAGGGGGAAAGTGAGTGCCTGAATGCTCCAAACAAAAGTGAATTTCTCTTTTATAAAACCTAAAGAAAACATATTAAGTATTTTCATCCAATCCTTAATTACTCTTTGCTAAGGTTTATCCAAACCAACAATTGCCACAAAAGATCTTTTGGGCTGTTTTTTTTTTAATAGTTTGGCATCTTTCTGTTGTGACCTGTTGTCTCAGGGCCTGAAGGGGCCTTTCCAGAGGGCACCAATGTCACTTTCAGTTGTTCCCCATTCTCTGGGACAGGGATAAATGTTTGTCGCAGTCCTCTGTGTCCTTTGCGCTAGTACATTTTCTGATTGATTTCAGCCAGATGCTCACTCAAGTTTGGTTTCCACAGAACATTTTGAAGTCACCTCTGCCCAGAATGTAGTGGGGATTGTGGGCCAGGACACGCTCCTTCCTTGCCACATCTCTTCCACAAAGCCACTGGACAACTTTGAAGTGCAATGGCAGAAAATCACAGAGGGTCACATAGAGGAGATCCACCTATACAGGCACTTTGATGGCAAACAAATGCAGAGACGCTTTGGGAGGACTTCAATGCCAACAGATGCATTTGCTACTGGGAATGTGTCCCTGACACTGAAGAACGTCCAGGCAGCAGATGAAGGAATGTACAGATGTTTCGTGACATTCGGGGACTTGAGTGCTGATTCGATCACGGTGCTCAGCATTGCAGGTTGGAGATCTCGTGTGCTAGGTGGTGAAGGGGTGAAGGTTTTACAGAGGGAAAAAAAGCTGTCTGAAAGTGCACTGTCCCCCAGCCCATGCCCCCCTCACATGACCCAACACATCACCTCTCCACTTCCATCAGCCAGTGGGCCACATGACCCCTGCCTTGTGATCGCATGTCATCCTTTAATTCTAAGTCCCTGAGAGGTCTGTAAGGAGCCAGGAAAAGTTCAAGCCATGTTCCACCACCCAGGAGGGAACCCAGGCCACTGGCAAGCTGACCAGCCCCGGAAGGGTCATGGTAGCCCTTGTAGGATTAAGGAAGGAAGCAGCTTTAAAGCTGAATCTTCTGGGAAAGGCAGGGCCTGGATTTCAGCGTGCATGTTCAAAGGCGGTTGCATTGCATGGGGAAACGAAAAGTGCAGGCACAGCTTGCGAATGCTGCCAAGAGACTGAGGTGGGTTCCTATGCCAAAAGATGTTCTGCAGGCTGCCCCTCTAGCGTGAGCCCTGTTACAGAACTGTAGAATCACAGGATTGTTTAGGATGGAAAAGCCCTTTAAGATCACCAAGCCCAATCATTACCCTAACCCTGCCATTCCACTAGTAAATGCTGTCCCTCAGCACCGCCTCTGCCCATATTTTAAATCCCTCCAGGGACTGGGAGATGCCTTTTCTCTGGGCAGCCCCCTTCAGTGCTTCACAACCTAAACATGTCCCATCTAAACCTGTTCTGGCACAACTTGACGCCATTTCCTTAATGCCTGTCCTATCACTCATTACCAGGGAGTAGAGACCAACACCCACCTCACTACAACCTCCTGTTAGGCAGTTGTAGGGAGTGATAAGGTCTTCCCTCAGCCTCCTCTTCTCCACGCTGAACACCCACAGTCGCTTCTCATCAGCATTGTGCTTCAGACCCTTCACCAACTCTGTCCCTCCTCTCTGGACATGTCCCAGCAACACAACATATTTCCTCTAGTGCTGGGTCAAAATTGAACACAGGCAAACCCATCCTACAGCGGGGCTTTTTGTTGACCACGGAAAAGTTGCCTTATCTGGCAGGTAGAGTCTGGGATCTCAGAAAGACCGTTTCAAGGACTGCATTAAAGACTGAGAGAAATTGGCAGGAAATTGGACTAAACTCTGGATTGAGCCAGAGCTGTGAAGCCAAGGTAGAGCTGCTTTCATGGAAACACACTTCTCCCACTAACAACCCCCCTTGCTTTTAAGGTACCAATGAGGTATTCCTTGATGTTCTGGGCCCCCAAGGGCAAGGGCTCGAGCTCGCCTGCAGATCACATGGATGGTTCCCCAAACCTTCTCTCCAGTGGAATGCTGAGAATAAGCAGAGCCTGTCTCCAGACACTGCAATACACCAGGACAGCAAGCAAGTCTTCAGCGTGCTGAGTCGAGTAACAGTTACAGAAGAAGTGGGAAACGTGACCTGCCAAATCCTAAACCCCCTGCTGCAGACTGAGAAGAAAGCCACCATACACCTCTCAAGTGAGTCACATTGTCCCAAGAAGCCTTTGCTGTTGACTCATTGTCCTAGAAGCCCTGTGAGGCCTTTTCCAGTGCCAGGGGAGACAACAGCTCTCCAGTGCAGCTAGAGGGATCCCAGACCCCCATGGGTAACTGCAAGCAGGACAGGTTGGAGTGAGAAATGAGAAGGGTCCTTCCCGCCCTAGATGCTGCATGCATCCCTTGAGAAGGCAGGCGCTGCCCAGCGATGTAGGGCTGTGACTATTTCTCCATTCATCCCTACAGGAACTCTTTGGGTGGGTACTCACATCTGGGGGAAAGATTGCAGATTGCCAGATGACACTCAGGTATTTGCTTTTCACAGGTGCTGTTTTTCCACGTGCCTCTCCATGGCTCCCTGCCTTCTGGATACTGCTCTCTTTATTGCTTCTCACCTTGGCTTCCAGTGCTTTTCTGCTATTTAGAGGTAAGGGGACTTTGTTTTCTGCCTCATTGAAACCTACTCGTGAATGATAAAGAGTCATTGAACAAGATGGAAGAGCTCAAACCTCCTTGCACACCATGCTAGGCACCTGTAGGGGTGGACATATCCATGCATGGTGGGGAGATGTGATGCAAGACCTGCAGGAAGCCTGCACTCAGCTGTCCGTGGGGTCCCTGCCCCACTGCTATGCAAGGTGGCCTCTGTCTCAGATGCCCCGACCCAATCCCACCACCCTAGAGGGTTCAGACCAGTCAGGGTACAAGGTGGGGAATGGAGACTGCTGATGTAAGATGAATGGCAAGAAGTAAAGAGGCTGTGTCCAACAGTCCTTACACCACTTGGTAATGAAGCTGGTGATACAAGGTGAGCAATGGTAGAGTGGCAAAACCCAGACAAAGAGCTCATCTTTTCCATAGCATGCAATGCGGTTGGGCTAAATACAAGTTCTTCTTACCCTCTGCCCCATCCCAGCATGAAGTGTTCACACCCTCCCCTTGACCACCCAACTTGCCTTGCCCTGCCCCAGGTGAATCCACGTGCGGCATCAGTATCCCCTTCCTGGTATTTCCTTTGTGCTTCAGGACTTATTTCATTTGATTCTTTAAACATTGCAGCAAAACAGAGGGCTTTAAAGCGAAAATCCCATGAAGAACAGGCTTTACTGCAGTATGGTAAGTCAGACGTCATTCTCTGAGTACCCACTGTGATGCCCACTCACAAGCACCTTCCGTCCTTCAGCTGGAGAGAGCTTTCCTTGCACTCACAGAACAAAGCAAAGATGCTCATCCTCCTATCTCAGCTGAAGAGATTATGAAGAGGTGAAAAAAGACACCGACCTAAGAGCCCCTTTGGGTCACTGGCCAGTTCCTTCCCTGGAGACTTCCGTGGGGGGTGGTTTCAAATCCCCTCTGCTCTCATCCCTTCCTCTATCACAAGCAGCAGGACCATGATCCTCTGGACATCTCAGTGCGCTTTTCCCAGGAACCCAACTGACCAGGGAAGGATGTCTTAGTTCACCATGTCCAAATCACAGGGGGAACCGGCCACCTCCTTGCATTAGGGTGGGACAGAAGAGACAGGGGGGGCGTCAGGAGGGGACTTCAGAACAACCCCATCAGTCTCCAGGACCACAGGACTGAGCAACCCTAATGCTGATCTCAGTCAGGGCCATGACCACCAATCTCCTACCAGCTGTGATCATCCAGAGGGTTCTGCAGTGGCTGGGGGGTGTGTGTGTGGATGCCAAGCCATCACTGACTGGCGAACTCTTTTTGTGAACACTTTGTGCTTTTTCCCCTGCTGTACAGGACTTGAGAGAGCCGCTCTGGATGCAGGTACAGTAAAATAAATATTTCCACACTAAGAAAGCCCCACTTGAGTTTTCCCAAGCGCATGTAGCCCATTCTCATGTTACCTTCCTCCCATCCTGGCTTCCTCTCTTCATGAATCTTGCCCTCCTCTCCTTTCACACCCTCTTTTCCATTTCCCAAACCAGGTCACAATAGGGAAACCGCGTACAAGGTGTCTGCAGATCAAATGTAGTCACCATACCCGCAGCCATCACTGGCACTCACCTCACACAATGGGAGGGCACAGTCTTCCCTGGCTCCCCCAGAGCTCAAACGTCAGGAGGGAAATCACCCCAAAGCCCCTTCAAGCCCTGCCACACTGCCATGCAGAGCTGGTGCAGGGGCATCTGAAATTCCTTCTATAAAACCTCAACAGGCAAAGCAAAGAGGTTTTTCTCTTCTTTCTGTTGCAGGTCAGGATGTGATGAAGAATCAGTGCGGTAAGAGACAGTGGAAAAGGGAAAGGGTGTTGGCATTGTTGAAAAGAGACAGAACTGCACCACCCTTGGAAATGCAGAGGTGCAAGCTGTCTGTGTCCTGATGCTGTGTCCAGCGTCAGTGCAGGATGGTGACCAGCTCTCCTGCTCTGTGGTCATTATTCTTCTCACTGGGCATCTGCCTCTCTCCAGCAGTGGTAGAGCCCTCTCCCTAACCAAAGAGCAGCCCATAACACTCTCTACTTCTGTTTCAGATACACTGCGCAGAGACCTGGGTAAGTCAAGGCATCTTCCTTTCCTCTGCCTCTGTCCAGCAGTGGTAGAGCCCTCTCCCTGACCAAAGAGCAGAGCATAATACTCTCTTTTTCTGTTTCAGGTATGCTGAGCAAAGAGCTGGGTAAGTCAAGGCATCCTCCTTTCCTCTGCCCCTCTCTAGCAGTGGTAGAGCCCTCTCACTGACCAAAGAGCAGCCCATAACACTCCCTGTTTCTGTTTCAGGTGCTCTGAGCAGAGAGCTGGGTAAGTCAAGGCATCTTCCTTTCCTCTGCCCCTCTGTATGCACGTCCTCACAAAGCCATGTCCAGACATGACCTTCTGCCCCATCCGCATGGAGAATTTGGGTGAGCTCCTGCAGGAAGAGAGATCAGTGACACCGAATGGGCATGAACTTTGTCCCAGCTTCTCCCTTAGCCAAGGGAGTGCTGCGGGGTCAGAGAGTTCCTGAGCTCCCCGGGTTGCAGCTGGGGACATGCGATGCACACCCTGGAGGCTGGAGCACCCCAGGGGCGCTGCGCCAGTAGCGTGGAAGGGGCGTGGAGCCAGCATGGGGGTTTTGGCCTTTGAACACAGTGTATTTGCTTTTGATTGGGTTTTTCTTTTTTAACAGAGTTCAGAAGAGCTCGAAGCCACATGGGTAAGTTTGTGGAGGTGGAATCAGAGAGGAGGGCTGGAAGCTATGGAAAGGTATCGGCACTGCAAGCAAGTCCCCTTTGCTCCTTCTGGAGCAAGCTGGCCAAAACGGTGCTCTCTGCTGAGCAGTGGCACATGGCTTGGGCTGGATGCTCCCTTGGGTCTAGCTGCACCCATGGCCCAGGTCTCACTGTGCAGAACCTGGGAGCACCACACTTGGGAATGAAGCTGTCCTTCCTCGACTGCATGGAGGGTGGCACCCCCCTTGGGCTAGAACCATACTTAGACTCCAGGCTGACCTGGGAGCAGAAGCAGCCCTTCCAGGGCTTTCTCCAGGAGGCACCTCATCCCTCTTTCCATGAGGATTTCTGGTCCTGGCCCTCCCACATGGTTGTCACTAACAGCTCCTCCTCTCTCTCCGCAGTGCTCATCACCCTGGATGAAGCATGGAAACACCCTGAGCTTGCTGTGTCCTCTGACCGGAGAACAGTTGAGCACAAGCCCTCCACCCAGGGCCCCATCATCAGGCGCCAGCTCCCCATTGTGGTGGGCATGGAGGGCTTTGCCTGTGGGCACCATTACTGGGAGGTGCAGGTGGGGGATGGTGAGGACTGGGAGCTGGGGGTGTTGACGGAGACCGTGAGGGGGAGTCTGGAAGAGAGGAGTTGGGAGAAACTCCCTGAGGATGGGGTCTGGTCTCTGAGAAGGGTGAACGGGGAGTACTGTCCTGAGAAGGTCAATGCCAAGATGCGGAGACATACTATTCCACTAGTAGTGGTTGGGCTGGACTTGGACTTAGAGCAGAGCACACTCTCCTTCTACAACATTCGATCTTCAGACCGCATCCTGGAAATCTCCATCAAAGGTTCCACAAGGCTGTACCCATTCCTCAGGCCAGGCCTTCATGTGGAAGGAAGGAAGGGGAAACCTCTCACCATCAACCGCAACACAGACTGGGACTTCCCCCAAAGAATATAGACAAAATGGTCTTTGTAGAAAATTGGATGGACTCCAAGGAGAGGGAGAAGGGAGAGAGCAGCAGAGCAGCAGAGCCTGATGGTTGGAGTCCTGCAAGTGAGGGCTGGGAAGTTCACCAAGACCAAGAATCATACCTGTGCATGACATTTGCCGTGCCACGTGCTCCATCCCCTGCCCAACGGAGCCACCAGGAGCTATCAACCTGGGCCAAGGAGATGTCCTTGCAGCTTCTGCAGCTACCATTTGCTTGGTTTTAGCCTTCCCACGTGTGCGTACTGCTTGTTTCCCTTCATTTCATTGACAATAAAATGGGAACCGATGCTGAGTGCTTGGGGGTTGTGCTGACTGTTGCCTTCTAAATGCTGAGGCAAGGGGACTTAAAATCCTTTCCTGCTCAGATTGCCTGAGACTCCTAGAGATCAAATTTTCTCTGAAAGGCGATTGCAGGTTTTTGGGGCTCTCTGTGGCCTTTGTGTGCATTTAGCAGGTGCTTTTTGAAGCATAAAACAGTCTGAGTAGAGAGGCCTGATCCCCAAAAGCGTGCTGCTTGCTTGTTCCCTTGAGGTTTGTCCCTTGAGGGCCTCTGTTCCTCCCTTGAGGCACCTGTTTATCTTCAGCACACTAAAAGATTTTGCTCTTTCTCTGTCTCACAAATGCAAGCGCATTTCTCCACGTTAGGAACCAACCCCGGTTCTGCCAAGCACAATGAAGACACAAGTGCAAATGCTGACAATAAAGCCATTGTGGAGCAGTCTCCCAGGGAGATGATTTCGATTTTGACTTGTCCCAGGGCTCTGAACTGCCCTTCCCACCCTGCTGTGCAGCATGGGAGATTGAGAGACACGTGAGAAGGACTGACAGACCCCTTGGGTTGTTCCAGCCATAGCACACTGGGGGACGTGCAGCCATGAGGGCAAAGCTGGGTGCCATTTAGTGGGAGGTTTGAGAGGGCTGGTGGACCTACCTGTCTGCTCAGACCATGAATGAGCGTCCTGCTATGTTGTCACAGTGAGCCAGCAGTGTGCCCTTGTTGCCAAGAAGGCCAATGGTATCCTGGGTGCATTAAGAGGAGTGTGGCCAGCAGGTCGAGAGAGGTTCTTCTCCCCCTCTACTCTGCCCTGGTGAGACCTCACCTGGAGTACTGTGTCTAGTTCTGGGCTCCCCAGTTCAAGAAAGATGTGGAAATCCTAGGGAGAGTCCAGAGGAGAGCAACAAGAATGATGAAGGGACTGGAGCATCTCCCCTATGAGGAAAGGCTGAGAGTTGGGCTTGTTCAGTCTAGAGAAGACTGAGAGGGGACCTCATCAACACATACAAATATCTTAAGGGTGGATGTCATGAGGACGGAGCCAGACTTTTCTCAATGGTGCCCAGCGCCAGGACAAGGGGCAATGGGCCCAAACTGAAGCAGAAGAGGTTTCAGTTGAATGTGAGGAAGAACTTCTTCACTTTGAGGGTGACTGAGCCTGCCCAGGGCGCTGTGGAGTCTCCTTCTCTGGAGATATTCAAAGCCCACCTGGACGAAGTCCTGTGTAACATGCTCTAGGTGAACGTGCTTTACCAGGAGGGTTGGACTAGATGAACTCCCGAGGTCCCTTCCAACACTTGCAATTCTGTGATTCTGTGATGTGCTGGAAAACCAACATGGCAACCTGTAGACAACCCAGAATATTCCTTGAATGCATTGAGGACAACTTCTTAAGCCAGGTAATAGACACCCCTATCCGAGGGGATGCGATACTGGACCTGGTGGTCACCAACGCAAGCGAGCTCGTCAGAGACATCAAGATCAGAGGCAGCCTGGGCTGCAGTGATCATGCACTGGTAGAGCTCACGCTCCTGAGGGAAATGGGAAGAATAAAGAGTATGGTCAGGACCCTGAATCTTAGAAAAGCAAACTTCCAGCTCCTCAAGGAGATAGTCAGAAGAACTCCCTGGGAAATGGTCACCAGGGACAGGGGAACAGAACAGAGCTGGCAGATCTTCAAGGAAGTGATGCACAGGCCGCAAGAGCTCTCAAGGTGTAAGAAATCGGGCAAAGAAAGGAAGAGACCGGCGTGGTTGAGACAAGAGATGCTGCTCAAACTAAGGAGGAAGAGGGAACTGCACAGGCAGTGGAAGCAGGGACAGGCATCCTGGGAAGAGTATAGGGATGCGGTCTGGTTGTGTAGGAATGGGGTCAGGGAGGTGAAGGCGCAGCTGGAGCTAAACTTGGCTAGGGATGCAAAGAATAATAAGAAGGGTTTCTACAGGTATATCAGCCGGAAAAGGATGGTTAAAGAAAGCGTGCCCCCGCTGATGAGCGAGACCGGCAGGCTGGTAACAGCAGATGAGGGAGAAGGCTGAGGTACTCAACAACATTTTTGCCTCAGTCTTCACTGGCAACCTTTCTCCTCACCCCTCCTGAGTTGATGAATGTCACGAGGGGGACTGGGAGGGTAAAACCCCTGCTGCTGTAGGAGAAGTTCAGGTTCGTGACCACCTGAGGAACCTGAATGCACATAAGTCCATGGGACCTGATGAGATGCATCCCAGAGTCCGGAGGGAATTGGCCGATGTAGTCGCCAAGCCACTCTCCATGATATTTGAAAAGTCATGGCAGTCAGGTGAAGTCCCTGGTGACTGGAAGAAGGGAAACATTGTGCCCATTTTCAAAAAGGGTATAAATGAAGACCCTGGGGACTACCGCCCTGTCAGCCTCACCTCTGTGCCTGGGAAGATCATGGAACAGATCCTCCTAGAAGCTATGCTAAGGCACATGGAGGCCACGGAGATAATTTGAGATAGCCAGCATGGCTTCACCAAGGGCAAGTCCTGCCTGACGACCCTAGTGACTTTCTATGATGGTGTGACAACAGTGGACAAAGGAAAACTAATGGATGTCATCTATCTGGACTTCTGCAAAGCCTTTGACATGGTCCCCCACAACATCCTTCTCCCTAAATTGGAGCACTATGGATTTGATGGGTGGACTGTTTGGTGGATAAGGAATTGGTTGGATGGTCACATCCAGAGGGTAGTGGTCAACAGCTCAATGTCCAGGTGGAGACCGGTGACGAGTGGTGTCCCTCAGGGGTCCGTACTGGGATCGGTGCTGTTTAACATTTTCATCAATGACTTAGTGAGATCGAGTGCACCCTCAGCAAGTTTGCAAATGACACCAAGCTGAGTGGTGCAGTTGATACACCAGAAGGACGGGATGTCATCCAAAGAGACTTGGACAAGCTGGAGAGGTGGGCCTGTGTGAACCTCATGAGGTTCAACAAGGCCAAGTGCAAGGTCCTGCACCTGGGTCAGGGCAACCCCCAGTAGCAATACAGGCTGGTGGAAGAGAGGATCGAGAGCAGCTGTGCCGAGAGGGACTTGGGGGTGCTGGTGGATGAAAAGCTGGACATGAGCCGGCAATGTGCTGTGGCAGCCTAGAAGGCCAACTGTACCCTGGGCTGCATCAGGAGAAGCGTGGCCAGCAGGGTGAGGGAGGTGATTCTGCCACTCTATTCTGCTCTGATGGGAGCTCACCTGGAGTACTACATCCATCTCTGGAGCCCTCAGCACAAGAAGGACATGGAACTGTAGGAGCGGGGCCAGAGGAGGGCTACAAAAATGATCTGAGGGCTGGAGCCCCTCTCCTATGAGGACAGGCTGAGAGAGTTGGGGTTGTTCAGCCTGGAGAGGAGAAGGCTGCGGGCAGTCCTGATTGCGGCCTTTCAGTACTTAAAGGGGGCCTATAGGAAAGAAGGGGAAAACCTTTTTAGTAGGGCCAGCTGTGTCAGGACAAGGGGTGATGGTTTTAAACTAAACCAGGGTAGGTTTAGACTAGATATAAGGAAGAAATTCTGCAGGTGGTAAAACACTGGAACAAGTTGCCCAGAGAGGTAGTGGAGGTTTCATCCCTGGAAACATTCAAAGCCAGGTTGGATGGGGCTCTGAGCAACCGGATCTAGTTCGCAGTGTCCCTGCTCCCTGCAGGGGGATTGGACTCGATGACCTCTAGATGTCCCTTCCAACCCAAAACATTCTACGATTCTATAATTCTATGAAAAAGAGAAAAGCAGGCACTAAGTGGCTTTGTCAAGTCAGGCTCATCTCTCACGTGCTAAGACACAGCCCATGCTGATGGACAAAAGGACTATGTGTTCTCCTGTAGTAACGTGCTTGCTCTGTAATTTGGAAAACACAGGAAAAGGCCCCCTGCCACCCTTGAAAGAGAGCAGAGCCTGAGGCCACCGGGATGCCCTGTCTTTTAGCAGCAAAGACTCTAAGCAGACCTGAAATGTAGGTAGGAATTCCTGAGGAGACAAAAGAAGATGTCATGCTGGTGGCAGGGAGGTGGGATAGGGAAGAAGGAAGATGAATTTCTGCAAAGGAGGCCTCTCTGGTTTGCCATAAAATGGGAGGAATTCTAGCTGCAGGGCTCCTCACTGGAGCCATCTGAGACCCAGACTTGATCTTTTTAACCACGGGCCCCCAGCCAGGGCTCCCCTGGGCACTCAGCCCTGGCAGCAGCGCGCTGCTTGTACTCACCCTTCTCTGCATCATGTTCTACCTTGTGCTGGGACTGCGGCTCCTCTGCAAATGAGAAGAAGGGAGAAGGGAGAGCAATCAGGGCTATCCAGGCAAGTGCTCTTGACAGCAGTGAGGACAGAGGATCCCTCAGCTCTGGGCACAGATGCATCCAGCCCCTATGCTTGGTTGAAACCCACTGTGGTCCCACCCACTCCCCACTGCCTCATGGCAATGCCCCTGCCTGGCACACACAGCCTGTAGGGCTGCCACCTCCAGCACCATCACAGCCACGTGCCCTCACTGGCACGTCAGGTGTGGAGGGGCATGGCACCTCTGTCCTGGTCCAATGTTGGGGAGGTTTCGATATGATCCCAAGGACAAGATTAAGACACTAAATCTGGTCAAATGTTGTACAACCCTTCAACTTTATTTTTGATGTGGAGGGAGGAGGGAACCATGGGAGGAGGGAACCATGTAAGGAGGTAATGAGGAGGTGAATGGGGACAGGCAAAGGGGAAGAACCAAGGAAAAAAGAGGGAAAAAAGAAGGGGATGAGAGAAAAGGAGATCTAGAAAGGGAGCGGGTTTACATCAGGGAGGACGGGGTGAATGAGAAAGAGAGAGATAGAAAGAGAGGACTAGCTACCACCGCCCCGGGTCCAGTGATGTTCCGGCACCTCCGTCTGTGGCATAGCTGACGCTCCGGAGCCCCCGTCTGCTACTCCAGGTTCAGTCCGCACGATGCTGGCTTCATCGAGGTGGGTTCCAAGAGGTCTGAAGGGGAGGTACGAACACAGGAAAGAGCCCCCCTACTGGAGCGCACACACTCCTTTTATAGGAATTGAGGTCCCTTGCTCATGCACAGATTGCACTGGTGTACATGCAGTTCATGCCATACGTGCTGTCTCCTTAGGACACCTTCTACCTTTTTCGTGCCTTGGGCCTTGCGCAGGCGCATGGTGTTGTTCGTCTGCAGACCGTGAGGGCGGGATCTTCTGAGTGGTGGGAAGCGGTGGTAGAATGGCAATGTTGAGACAAACTACATTCAGTAATGGTTCTCTACAGCCTCCCCTTGACCAGCACCTGGCAAGCCAGTGTTGGTTCTTGTATCAACATTAGGGTTACCCGAAGGATCACGCAGACACCCTGCTGTCTGCGGGTCAAGGAAACACAGCATACACAGTATGGATGCTCCAAGTGACGCAGTTTATTTTCTAACCCCAAGATTTATAGCAGAGCCACATTCCAGTCCTGCCAGTCACTGTGTGGTCACGGTGACGCCCTCTTGCTCCTCCTCTTCTTAACCTTGGGTTACTGCCCAATTGGCTTCTGCACTTCTTGCATTCCACATTTCCCCCTCCCTAAGTTCTATTTTATTTTGCGCTACAAGTTACTATACAAAGGTTATCTAATGCATTTTTTAGAAGCAATTCTTATAACAATCGCGCTACAGCTCATAACAGTAGTGTTAGTACGCATGCAATGACAAAAATAAAGCATTAATATAACAATACCTGCAATCAAAATTACCTACAACCTAAATCACAGATTAGTTTTGTAACTCTGGACGAACCCATTTCGTGGGAACCCGTCGTACCTCTCCGACTTTCTCTACACAGGCATAACCTCTCCCTAAGCAAACAAGATGGAACCCTTTCTCCCACTGCGCAGTGTCTACTCCCAGCACTCGCACTGGCAGCTTGATCCGTCTCTGTAACTCTTCTGGTGTCAACTGCCAATGTAATTGTGATGCCACCTGTCCTTGTGCCCCTCTGGCCAAATGATTTAATACATACAG